>JAPYZA010000564.1:0-33344 GCA_030522685.1 Eupelmus azureus | reverse complement strand
ACTTTATGGATTAAAACTTACATTTTGAACTTTTATAAAGATTAAAATGTAGGTTTTACACTTTTTATTTCCAGATTTCGCACTTTTGAGCTTAGAGTGAATACATGAAAGAAATAAAAAATTTCACTTTCTGTAATAAATTGTTTTTAATGAAACAATCATTCATTTTGATAATACAAGATTTATTATATAAAAAAACGAGTTATGACCCAGATATCTTTAATAAAGAAAACTATATCTTTTATATTTGCATATAAAATCACTAAATGATACACACGAAGGAAATTTTTTTATTTACAATTGATAAATTGTAAATCTTAAAGAAACTTAAGATGAAATTGCAGCTGCACGTTTATTATCGTAAATAGTTTAATTAATAATTAACACCAAGTTTTTACATGCATATTTCCCAGTTTTAAATAAATCAGAAAAATAATTTCAAAATAAAATCTTTAGTATTGGAAAATACTGATTAGAAAATCTATTTATATGATTTTCAAATTTCCAGTAAGTCTATTTGCATAGTGGTTAAATAGTTTATTTGATAACAGTCAGTGGAATAAATAAAAAGTTTCGAAAATAATGTTTTAATAGTATATTTAAACAAACATTTCAAACAGTTTCATAATCATCTAGAGAATTGTGTATGAATTCGTACGTTTTTATTCTATGCTCATGCAATATAATAGTAAGTATAATAATATTTGTTTATATCTTTCATAAATCGTTTTTATATTTTTGCCGTAGTCTTCGTTGCCTTTATCATTGTTATCGTTTATTTTAACTTCAATGTACTAAAAAATATATTTTAGTTGCTACATTGCTTTTTTAGAAGCAGAAAAATTTAACCAACTGCAATATTGTCGATAAAGAATATAGTTACTCTTAGGTTGGTCAGAACAAAACTGGTCTTCGACGACAGGTGATGGAAGCGATCCAAACTCGGCAGTAGCAACATCAGTAGAAAGAGAAAAAGAGAAAGAAAAAGAGAGAGAGAGAGAGAGAGAGAGAGAGAGAGAGAGAGAGAGAGAATCTTGCGACAAAGAAAGACTCTCACAAACTCGCGTGTACGACTTTTCTCAACTGCCTGATGCAATTTTAATGATGCAACATAGTTTCTACATTGCTAGATCAATGTTTTAAATTTTGAAAATCAGATGGTAAAGTAAATTAAATTTTATTGTTACATCCATTATCAATTATTTACAAGTTACTATAATAATAGATCTTATATTGAAATTATTTTGTTTATCCGGTAAAATTTTCGACTGTATCAAATTTAATGATAAATTATTACAAGTACAAGTGAATAATGCGATACATATTCTTTATATTAATTCTATACTTTACCAAAATCAATATAATAAGCTGCGAATAATGGTTAGCGTTTATTTCTGAAGAAAAATTAAAGTAATTTGCATATTACTTTTAACCAATTAGGTATCTGCACTCTAAAACTCATTAGAAAATAGATTTTTCTTAAAAATAATTAGTTCCTTTTTAACTATGTTAAATTATTATTTTTTTGTAATTATTTTCAACAGTTACACTTGATTAAATTCAATATTCAATATAGTTAAATAAAATTCTTATTTTTAAATTAATTATTACTTAAACAGAATATTAATTTATTTGTAAATCTTTACTTGACATTCATTTTCCTCTAAACACTCTTCTTATCGTTTCGAAGCCGGATAATTGTCACTCGATTTCGTCAAATAATTATAACCCTCCACGAATTTCCTTATCAGATAGCAAACTTGCCATTGCCTCATACTCGTTGAGAACTATCAACTTATTCGCCGCACGAGTTCTTGAACCCCCGCGATGTTTTGACCGGTTGAAAATTACAAAATGCTTTTATCGACATGGCTCCTTTGACCTCCTCAGTTGAGACTTCGTAATACCGCGAGAATGTATAAGTATAATAAAATTTTGCTATCTACCAGGCTGATTTGTTTATCTGCAGTTTCTTTTATTGTCACGTTGCTTTAATCTTTTGTTAAACTAATGAGCTTCTGTCTGAGCTAAAGTCTCGACTTGCTTTGTTGGATTCAACGTAAGTAAACGTTTGGAATCTCACAAATTAAACTAATATAAATTAATTCAAATGATTTGTCTGAACTGTTACATAAAAAACAATAGATTATTGAATCAAGTACTACATCTATTCCACACAAATAAAATTATGTAGTTTAAAGTAAAACCTTTTTCAAATTTTAATCCAAAATTAAAAACAGAAAAAGGTCATGGTTCAAATTATTATTGAATCATTGATAATAGTATTTTATAAATTAGAAATAGCTAGTTGAAATTAATGTAAGCGCAACAACAAAAATAGTCTTGCTTTATCTCATTAATTTTTTTCAGAAGATAACAGCATTTGGATCAACAAGATTTTAAAACTACCTTAAAAGTCGCGCGAATTGATTTACGAATCAGCTGTTGTCTATCCGTATGTATAAAAGACATTGAGGAATATCAACAATACAAGGCAGGGTAAACAAACGAGAGGTTATTGAATTGAGCGACGATCGCGTGATGTTTTCTGCTTTTCAAGATTTGTGTCTGGCGACTGAAAGCATTTGCAGTTCTGCACGTATGTCACAGTGCAGGAAACTTGTTATGGCCTTATTTTCACTTGGTCGTTGCTACAACATTATAAATATTTTGAATTTTATTTAAAATAGAAAATATTAGTTTAGGCCAGTTTCCATTTTATTTATAAAAATACTATTGGGTAATTGAATATTTCAGTCCGAGAAGCAGTCATCTTACATTTTAATTTGGCTAGTGGAAATACTGGTCATAATATGACGTCAGGAGCTGTTCAAGAAGTTTGAGGTCTATGAATCTGATAGCGATTGACAAGTTTCCACAATCATTCTCTTTATTAGGTAAATTCCATTATTTAGCTTACGCTTCTGAACATTATTTTTATAAACAAGTTTCTTAAGTAATATTGTATGGAAATTCCCATGTCATTCTGTAAAAAATTGTTGAAATTCATTGACCTTCTGGGGTTTTCCAAATTTGCAAAATTTAAAATGAAATAATGATCTGACTGAACAAAATAAGATTTTTTAATATAATATTAACTATTACACATCCTTGTACAATCTGTACATTTATGATATACACATACATTTAAATTACTTCTATATCATTAATTACCGTTAATCTACTACAGACTTATTATTGTTAACTGCCATAAAATACTTGTCCAAGGCACACACACCTTAACCTTTACAATTTATAATCTTATTAAAATTCGCTTCGAGATAATTATTAAAACAAGTTATCTTTCACAAAATAAATACTTTTTCTACTTCAAAACTTCCATAATTGTAGTAATTTACTAAACTTAGAAAATAATTTAGGAGAAAATCAGGCATGAAGGACATCTTAGGGGAAAATGAAAAAAAAAACATACTAAATAAAAAAAATATTTTGGAAATTTTACCAAAAACTACATCTAATAACAAACACATCTATATAATTTCAGCTCTCAAAAAATAGTTTTAACAAAAAAAAAATCATATAATTTTGAAGTGTTTGCCATAAAAGACACCTTGTGTACCAAGGGCGCAAAACAGGGGATTCCGGCCCGAGCGCGAGTATGCGCCGGAGCGAAGCGAGGGCGCTAATGTCGCGTTCGAGCTGTGAGCCCCCTCTTTTGCGCCCGCGGTGCACATATACTATTTATCGGTCCTTCGGGCGTTAAATTCGGTTCTATGTTTGTTACGCGGGCGCAAAATAGAACATTCCCGCACTAGGGCGCAAAATTAGCGCATGCGCCTTTTCTCTCTGTAACATTGCAGATTTTTCAATAAACTGCCCTTTTTTGAATGGCCTCAATTTTCTAAAAGTATTTCGCCATTCTTTCTTAGCTGTGTTTGACAGGTTTTCATCCATATTTTTAAGAATAACTATACGTCGACAACTTATACCATATCTATATGTATGTATATTTGTGTCAGCTAGTTACGCGTTCATGAGTTGATTCATTGGAAAGTAATCAAGTTGATGTTTTTTTAGTTTTAAATAATAGAAAAAGTGCAAAGTATAGAATAATTATTGTGTAATTAGGTATTTAAAAAAAAAGCTGTGATTTTTAAGCCAGAAAATATAAAGAAATGTATAAGATTATTTTTTACTTGTGTTTGACTAAATTTGTAAACAAGAGAGCCTCCTTAAAGCAAATGCAAACGTTTCTTCTTTCCATTTCCGAGCAAAAACTGATCTAGAACAAATCCCGATCAGTCGAAGTGCACGTGACAACTCTGATTGGCCATTGACTGTGACCCTGTAGTCCTCACAGACAATTATACGCAATTAAAACGTTCGCGTCTTGTATACTCGCGTGGGCATTATTCACGTGAGTAATACGCATCGGTATATAGATAAAAGTCGAGGGTGCAGAGTATAATTGCCGCATGCCATATCGTCTGCGGGCGCGTGTCGCGGATATATTTTTTCGCGCAAGTATTTTTGTGGCGCCACGGTATCGCGCGAAACAGATTGTCTATAAACGATTGTATAGATAGATTCGTAATAATTGTTGAGTCTGGACAAAAGCGAAATATTCCAGAATTCACTTGTCGGTAGATTACGCATTTTGTGATTGATGTGTACTTGGGAAGGAAAAAATTTGTTAATCTTGACATTGACAAAAAGTGCGACCTTCTTTCGACATTACAATTTTATAGATCTATTCGACTTTATTGAGAACAGAGAATGTGCATAATGAATGTGCATAAGCGTTAAAACAAAGAAAATATGTTATGACTTTTGAAAACAATTTGCGGTTACTAATTGTTAAAGGTCTAATTATTTACTTTCAACTCACTAACAGAAACATTATATAATAATTTATTAAAAATATTAAAAAAATTGTTATATAATATAGTATCGCTGTAACATATTTAATTATAAGAAAAAGTACTATTTATAGTAAATTTTGGTAAATAAAAAATGTTAGTCTTTTTTTCTTGATCAAGAAACTGCTTGTAAGATGCAAGTAAAATTAAAGATACTCCTGTGTAAAGCGAATATTTCCTACCTCATCTTTATCCAGATATATCTTGACTTTATCAAGATATATAAAATATTAGAATAGGATTGTCTAATAAAACATAACAACTGTTTTATACCTGTTGTATTGTATCTGTTGTATATTGTTCACTTGAGTACTGAACTCCTAGTAGCAGGTCGCTTCAAGGCTCAGCCCTCCGGAACGAATTGCACTTTTTATTTCATCATCACCAGAAATACGGTGATGAGAACGCTTATACTATAGTGTTATTACATTATATAATATTTTTTCCTATATTAGTAATAATGGGTATACCTGGTTAAGAATAGTAAAAAATATTCTCACGTTAAATTTATCTGTGAAAACCAAATTTTTTTATTCCTCGGCGTCTGTAGGGTCTTTGTGAAAATTAAATCCTGTCTACACCATTTTCAGCGCTACAAAAACCTCTTTGGAAAACGGATAACTCTTTTTATTCAATCTTTGAGAAAATGTATATGTTTTCCAGAATGAATTTTTAGAATCAAAATCAGTGACTAATATAAAATTTTGTTTTTTATAACGATCTCTTTAGACGATAAAAGAAATAAGCCTACATTTTTTCGAATATTTGAGACTTGGCATGTAGGTGTACAATAGCCTACAGAGCTGAAATTTGTTGATATTTTTTGTCAAATCTAAAACAATAATCTTTTTCCCAATTCAGTCATTAATCAGTTTATCGTAGATGTATTTTTCACTGTACTTAACTACCCTGGTAGAAAATTGACCATATTCTGAACAGAATTTCTAATTTCAGAATTTCTGGTCAACAAACGTTAAAATATCACTTATTTAGAAATTATATTTGAATCATTTCCAGAATTTTTAGATACGTGTCATTTTAACATTTGTTGATCAGAAATTCTGCTCAGAATATGGTCAATTTTCTACCAGGGTAATTGCAATCTTTTATTAAGATATATTCGTAAACAGATTAATTAATTGCATTAATCCCGGTTTAAAGTGAATCAATACATAATATTTTCTATTAAAAGAATTTTATTCTAAGGAAATTAGTACTTCACATTTGCACTTGAATTTTAAGAAGCATTATCTAAATCTTACAAACAATCATAAAACAAAATATAAATTGATATGAAAGCATCAGATTACGATAAAAATAACTTTTATATAATAGAATGTTGAGATTATTTTATTGTTTATTTATAGTAAATTTACAATATTAAAATAATTTTTACACAAAGCTGCCTGTATTTTAAGTTTATAGGAATAATGCATTGCGTACAGGATACCAAGGCTATTTGGGTATAGAGATGAATTGGTAAAATCCTTAATATTTGTTTACTTAAGCTCTATGTTGCAGTATTTAACTATCAAAGATGTAACGTAGGTATGTAGGCCCGTCAATAAGTACAAGATTTAATCATCAATTTTAAAACCAAAAGATATTAGCATTTTACCAACTTACTTAACTTACTTTAGTCAACTAGCCCTGGTATTCCTGCATGGCAGCTAATTTATTTACAACATTACTGTAATAATTTTAAATAACTAAAATTTTTTCATTTCATTATAATATTTATTCATAGTTTGATATCTTTATGAAATAGAATATCAAACAATGCTAATCATCAAACGAATCCATTGATTTAAAAATTAAAATAATCTGTCCTTCAAATGTGTGCATTGATCCCGCTAATTTTTTGTATTTTTCTAAGAATGCAAAATACTTATTTTAATAATCAATTGTCACATTAATCACGTATATTTAATTAGCTGTAGTCTTTATCCAAGCGACAAATCTTTGCACGTGTTAGTAGAAACAGACCGTGAAGACTTTTTAATGGTAGTATCATTATTCTTTCTCATATATAGGCTTTAGCGGGCTTGATCTAGTTTCCGCCAATAGCAGCTAAGAACTACTATCTTATAGCTGGACCAAAGTTCATCGTGATTAATATAGCACTTGTGATGTAACGACAAAAAAAGAAAAAAAATGTTGCTAGATTTAAAAGTCGTCTCTCTCGTATAATTAACAAAAATGAGCAAATTTCATCATGCTACCGACTTATCAAAGCGATCTCATAAATTTTGTTTATAATTTTTTTTCAAATTCACTAATTATTAACTCTTTATCACTAATTATTACTCTTTAGTTTATAATTTCCATAATTATAAACTAATAATTCAACAATTTTTAGTACTACTACTCAACAGTAGTAGAGTAAATAATATATATTTACACTTTTTATTTATTCTGTTGAAAACTATTTAAATGAGCTATATGATGAATAAACTGTGTACCTAAAATTTGCTTTAAAAATATAATGCTGTAATTGTTACAATTAGTTTCAGTTTAAAAAAACTTAAGTTATATAACGTAAAACTTATTTGTTCTTTATGACAAGAAGTAATAATAAAAAATTATTTACGTATAATTCAACGGTCGCTTAAAATAAAAAGTTTCCTTTGTAGCAAAAATATAAATTTCATAATATATTTACTATTGAATATGTATGTAGTCAGTAAACAAATGTTTCTGATGGAGAGACTAAAAATAGGCCGAGTCATCTTTGTAATTCACGTGGTGTATTATACTCCAAAACTGAAAGATACTGTGGAATAATCAGCTGGCAGGGACGCGTGTCTTCTCAGAATTATAAATACTACTTGATTAAAATATTACTAATAAAATAAAAGTTAAATAATGTTTGGATATCAATATTATTATAAAAAAATATTACAATTTTTAGCGAAAAATATTATTAATACAATTTTATCTTACAGCCGAAACATGATTAAAATTTATAAAAAGTTAAAGTAGCAAATTGCTCGTAAATTTTATTTGTATATTTGAATCGTGACATTGCATTATTAAATAGGATATTTTTGATTTAGCTTGATGAGTTTATACTACAACTATACTACTCTATACTACTACTACTTAATTTCGCTGTTATTAGCGAAAAGAAGAAATCTAAAAATAACTGAGGAAATACTTGAAAATATTTACTTTGTCTTATTATCATTAACAAATATAGAGATTCTATTACTATCTGAAATATAAATTATTAACAAGATTAAAAAGAACATTATAATTTATGAATATTTTTTGTATATTGCCTAAAAATATTGTAAAATAATTATATTTCCGTTTTGTCGATTTATTAACGAATACACTAAAATAAACGTAAATTTAAAATATTTAAATTATTGAGAAAAACGGATTGCTATTGACAGGATAAGAACTTAATACAACGCATTTTTTTTTATATTCTCTTGTCTCATTAATTACTTCAAAAGACTAAAAGTGCAGTCTAACGATAAGCCCTCGTTTTTCTATGCAGTCGTCTGTGGTGTCTGGGTTCAAGCGAGCGTGCAAGAATAAAAAATCCCCAGCTCGCGGAGTGACTTTATCAAAGCTAACCGTCGAGAGTCGAGAGGCAAGAGACGAAAGATGAGCTTATGCGCGAAAGAGAAAGAGAGAGAGAGAGAGAGTGAAAAAGAGAGGCTATCAGCTCCAGACGAACGATGCCTGGAACGCGATTCCCAGACTCGCGTGTGTAGAGTTAACGATCAGTCGCGTCTACGGTTTCGTGCCCGAAATTCAGGTGTATGGGAGCATAATGCTCCTATACGTTGCAGGTGTAAGTATTAGGTGCGTTTTTTTTTATTGATTGGAGAGGCTATTTTAAGGATTGTATTGAAAATCAATTTTTGTTATCAATTTGTTACTTATTGAAAGATATGATGTCCATTTTATGTATATTATATGATAATAATATGTACTTTATTTGTTACAGCTAAATCTACACATTAAGTGCTTCATTGATAAAATGAAATTTTACGTTTGGAGAACGTTTAAATGAAAATCGTACCAGATTTTGATATTATCAAAGCATTACTTTTGCAATACAAGTCTTCGATAAATGTTAATACGCTCGATAACATGATAATTTATAAAATTGGTTCATAACCGCTGATACGTTCGATAGCCTGATTTTTCTTGAAATTTTTCTTTCCAAGACTTTTATCATAATACTGCAACAATAAAGATCTACACTGAGAGAAATATAATGGGATAAATTACTTCTTAAAAAACTATGAAGAATTACTAAAAAACTTGTAACTTGACATAAGATTACCCTTTTTATTAAACATTTTTTAATAAAATCTTAATATAGGTATATATAGTGTGTATATAAACCTATTTTAAAGCTATTTTTCACATAAAATTAACGAATTCGAGTTTTTAAGGTATGAAAAAGATAAAAAATTTAACCATTCTGAGTGGTGAAAATACTCATTTCTTCGAAACTTTGAGAAGTAGCATATTGTTACCACCTTGGCTAAGATTCCATAAATCGATAGCAGTAATTGTGAAAAATCGACCATATTTTGAATCACATATACTCTAGTAATTTATCCCAGTTGTTTCTCTCAGTGTACTTTTTATTCTGCAAAAGTTTGATAAAAATAAAACTGTTCCTTCTTTTCGCTAAAGCATTTCTTTATTTGGCAGTCGTCGATTTACTTTTTCTTACAACAAATAATTTTAAACACGAAAAGATTTTAAATTTCTATTATCTTGAATTATAAATAGTTCTACGAAAAAAGACATCGCGATAACCATGGAAAAATCTCTGCTAACTTTTCGTCGCCAAATAATCCAAACCTCCAACTACCCACTCTTCTAAAAAGGTTTTTAATCAGCCACGCGTAGCCTCAATTTACAAAAACACTTCATGGGCCATTTACCTCTCGAAAAACACATACGTAACACGTATAGGAAAGTATGGAGGCACGGCTCGAATAGTGCCGGGCTCGACCAACGGCACATCTCCGTTCCTATCAAACCTTCTACGTAATCGGCTGCGATTGGTCCACTGATTCTACACAGTCACGCGAGCCAGATTTCAAGGTGACTTATTCGGCACGCCTGATAACTCGCTTTCGAAGATCGAGCCCCCGCCACGGGTTGTACGAAATTAGGATTGTAAATTTTTTTTTCCGTTTTCGCCAAGGAATCTTCCGCTGGATATGTGGTAGATTTATGGAGCTTGTACCTGGAACGGTCCTGTACCGGACGCTATGGTCGAGCTTTATCTCGGGGAGTTTATTAAGTTAATTGTAAACATATTATCTGCGATTATCTATATCTTCCAGTGGAGTGTACATCGACAACGAGAGTTTTGACAGGTTACGTCACGGGCTTATGAAACACTATTATCGGTTTTATCGAAAACTGTTGTTCTCAGTATTGGTTTGTTGGGAATTATTTTGCCGACGACGATTACGGCTCAATACATAGTTTCGTAAATAAAATATTGTGATTTAGTTTTTGAGTAAATATTACGAATGTAAGTAAGAAATATTACGTAGGCTAAACAGTGTCTTAAGCAGCGATAAGGTTTGGTATTACTCCTAAGAACGCTAAGATCAGTACTTGGCAACAACATGATAACGTGAGACTGAAGAAATTTTTTGGAAGAAATTTGTATTGTAATACAAACTTTGTTTGTATAGTATTACTAACTAAATATGACAGAGAAATAAACATTACACAAAGAAATTGTCTTAATAAATATTACTATTTCAGCACATTTTCTGTAAAAATATTCTAAAATCATTTTCAATTAATGATATTGGGTATTTAAAACGTTGATGTACTAAACGTTATCACTTCAATGAAAATCAGATACCCACAATTTCGTAGATTAAATTATCTAATTGATGCAGTGGATGGAGTACAATACTATTCATCAATCATATACCCATTATCCAATAAGACATATCAATCAGGCCATTATAGCTGAAATTTCATTTGACCCATTAACTACATGAAAATAAAACATATCATTCATCAAGAATAAAAATTACAATTTAATAAGGTTCAAAATGTACTTGTCAAATAAAAAATCTTATTTAATCTTCAATAACTAATATAAAATAATTTTAGAATGACTTTTCCCACACAAGCGTTTTACCACACTATATTATGCTTTTGAAAACTATACGCAAATATTGCAAGCCTAACAAGGGAACTGCGGTCCAACAGGATACGAAACAAACAAAAAGCCCAGAGCATATCACGATCGCAATTACCTCCCACGAACAAATCAACAGCTAAACTCGGTAAACAGAGCCAGATCAGGCAGAGCGAGCAAGACAGAGCGAGCGGCATAGGAAAATTTCGTGCCCTCCTCTCCTCCGAAATCTCTCTCTCTCTCTCTCTCTCTCTCTCTCTCTGCTCGATCCGGGGCTGTTCCACTACCACACATACCGGCTCCCTGTCGTTCTGGCAACACTGTATACTACCAGATCACACGCACTCTCTCTCTTTCTTTCTCTCTCTATCTATCTTTTTCGCTCCTTCGCCGTCGTCCTCCCTCTCTCTAACTGCAGGCGTGCGCGCACCGGGCGTAAATAAGAGCCCGGAGAACGATCTCGACCGCGCGCCTATATGTGTATATACGGCCGATCGCGTTGTCGCGTCAGATAGCAACGTGCTTGGCCAGTTCAGTGGCTGTATATATACACACATATATATCTGTGCGCGTACACGTCGAAAAATAAAAGAGAAAGAAAGAGAGGAGAGGAGAGGACAGCGCGCGCGCGCGCCGGCACGGCGGCGCGGGCCGACATATAAAACGGCAACGCGCCACCGGACGACCAGCTACTACAACAACTCTTGGACCGCATCCCTCGCTCGCTGCATCTGCTCTTACGTAAAACCGAAGCAAAAAAAAAATCGCTCGCTAATTTTGGGCAGAGACCGAGGCGAGAACCAAGAGACACCCAAGCTGGCGGAGGAGCAGACGGGAGAAGAGGAGGAGAGAGGACCAGCTCTGATCCGATCGGCACGGAGTCGTGACGATCTCTGAGCAGCGCCAGGGCTCGGCTAGGACTTTTTGTAGCGGCACCGCTGACACGAGCCGTCTCCTACCCCACCACCAGAGCTACTCTATCTCAAGAGCCAGCTGACGAAGAGAGAGAGAGAGAGAGCGAGCTCTACGCGTATACGGGGCCCGCAATCGACTCCGGAAGTCCAAGGATCGAGCCGCGGCGCGAGCGCCGATTGACTGGCCAGCCCCCACCCCGGACCGAGCTCGGCACGCTCATCCCCCGAATCGCTGATTTTCCACTACTGTACGCGGCACGTGGCCCCTGACGGAGTCACGGAGGGGTACACTGAATCAGGCGGGCATTTTTTCTTTCTTCGTCGGCGAGAGCTGGTATAAAAGGAACGGCGCTGGCCGTGCTCAGGCAACATGTCATCAACGATCCGATGGATAGAAACGGGATTGCAGAGATCGTCGACGAATTGGTCCAGCTTGAGAGGAGGAAACCCGTGGAGCCAGGCGAAAAGATCGTTAGGAGGTCAAAGCAGATCGGCTGTGTCGAGGATCGCCGGATGCAAACTTGAGCACGGTTGCAGCTTGCAGATTAAGAGGGATTTTGCGATTTTTAAGTGGAGATCGATTACCGTTAGAGGAAGGAATACTGACAAGATGCCGATCACCGTTGAGATGCGTTACCCGCAGTGAGTATTTTCGTTTGATTCTTTATTATGGTTTTAGATTTATTTTTGTTTTGGATGGTGGGTTTGTTGTAGGAGTTGCATGTTTGGGGATTGATAGGAATCGGTAGAGCGAGGCATTCCAGAGATCGTTGTGTAGGAAGAATGTATGTTTACGTTTTTTAGTTAATTTTTTGTCATGGAGTTTCAGTCTTTACTACTGAATTATGTATTAAGCTAAAATGAAATCCTTCTTTTCCTTTATAAAAATAGAGATGCAGTAACCTGTTATTTTATTTATTTTTTAATTTTTAAAAAAAAATATATATATATATATATATATATATATATATATATATTGTCTTTCAGTTGTTTTCTACCGTTGAAACAATTCAAGTTTGGGTGTCGAACATTTTTTGAACATTGTAAAGTAATTTCGAAAATTTGAGTTTTC
Organism: Eupelmus azureus; assembly: GCA_030522685.1. Taxonomy (NCBI): domain Eukaryota; kingdom Metazoa; phylum Arthropoda; class Insecta; order Hymenoptera; family Eupelmidae; genus Eupelmus; species Eupelmus azureus. Next base: position 20,333 of record JAPYZA010000564.1, on the reverse strand, counting down.
CTATTCTCTAAAACAACAAGGGTTTCATATTATTATCTTCAATTTAATCTGTTTATTTTATAACTATTCTGTTTAAAACATCTTTTTATACTTATTTGTAATTTTATATTTATATAATTATCTATTATTTATTTATATTCAATTTACTAAAATACATTATTAAAATAAATTTTATATGTATTATTTTATAATGAATTTATAATATTCTTAAATAGATCTTTCAATTCAATACATAATTCATTTACAAAAAAATTAACGTAAATAAAAATTTGGCTTCTGAATTGGTTGTAGTTTATAAGATTGAAACAGAGAAAAAGTGAAACTTTAAAAAGTGAAATCTAAAAAAAAGATGCTGATTTTTACTACGATTTTATGTAATTGCTCATCCAAAATCAAATATCAAAATTTCAAATTTGTTGGTTTTAGCAATTTTAGAATAATTTTAATAAATAACAGATTGGTAATATTTTCTAAAATTCTCAAATAAACGTAATACTTTACTTTAGTTAAGTAAATATTTCGCGATAAACAAATAGAAAAACAGATTTATTGTAAAAACAAAATCATCTCTTATAGTCAACAAGACACGTCATATGGGTACTCTATTGCCTCATGCTTATGCAGCGTAAACAGTGTCCCAAATACAGAGCTTAAGTTTAATTCTTTTCTTTTAGTCAACAATTTAAACGTATAATTATGTAAAGTCGATCAATCATAATTTTTAATAATTTCGATTTTTCCTTGTATCTGTGCAATTTCAACACTTTAGCTTTCACCGTTTCGTTTTCGAAGTAGAAGCAAGTTTCACGCTAGGCGTATACACATCTTAAATCACACTTACTAGATTCACAGTTCTTTGTGAGAAAGACGATGTCTGATTTGAAAATATCAAGCAATTATAGAAGACTGAATTGAAAAATATTATTAGTAGAATAAATGATGTAATTTTTTAGTTTTTCTTAAGCCTAAATTATATTTTTTATAGATTCTATATTATTCATTACTTATAGATTAATTAAAAAAAAGCAATAAAAAATGATTTTATTAATTTCCATAGTTAATTAGTTCAGCCAGTTTAAATTAAATATTCAACGGTATGGTTTACATTGAACTTTGGCCAGCAAAACTGGTATATTGCAAAATTATAAAATGAGCCTGGATTTTGCTAGAACAAGCTGGGTACAACATAAAACTATTCACACCGGCGACTAGTTTAACTCGAAAAAACCGGTAACAAGAAATAAAACACACACAATTTGCCGACTGAACACACAATAAATACAACAGCCAGTAAAATTATTTATCTCACAAATCAAACGACCGTGACAAACAAAAACCTAACTACCCAAACGATCACCACTCAGCGTCATAATGACAACATCGTAGTTAAGTTAAAGAGCAGTCCAGTCAGAGCTCAAACACTCTAGAAGCAATCTCTCCAGTTTTCGAGCAAATTGCATTACAGCTCCGTCATTAGCCGAGCCTATCGCAAACGCGTGTATATAGAGCCGAGAGATAGGGGAGCAGAAGGGGGAACCACAGCGAGAGAGTTTCGAGCGCGACAAAGAACTTGAAAGGGGGGCTCGATCGCTGCGCGTGCGCTTAGGATGATGTAATGCGGACGTGTATATATATATATATACGAGTCTCGGACACTTGTTGGATTCTCGCGGCTGTATATATATATACGTATGCGAAGCAGGAAAGACAAATCGTGCGCAGTTATCTCTGCGGAGTACTTTGTACCTTGCGCTGAGTCAGCTGATTCGAGATTTCGGGGCTGTTTTTGCGCTGGATGAAGTTTAAAGCTGAGAGCTTTTTGGATTATTATCTTTTTTTTTTTTTGAAATATGCTTTTTATAGGAATGAGATGTGTAGATTGTGTAAATTAATCGTGATATTTTCAAAGTTATCGGAGAGTTTCCTTAAATGTTTAGTGTCAAGAACAATTGCTTATGGTATTTTCTTTTGTTTTAGTAAATAAATATTTATTAAAAACTTTAAGATCTTTCGTGATGTTTAGTATTGAAAATTTGTTAAATTATAATTAGTTAAAATTTACTTTAATCTTTTTATACATTGAGTGTTAAAATCTGCTTTCTAGTTAAATAATTAAATAAATTAAAACGTAATGATGATCATTCGAGATTTATAATAAAATAATTAAAGTTAACTAAAATATATAATTATAGAATAGTATACATAATATTGCCAGTGTGCGCGACCTAATTGGACTCTCACTAAAGAATTAAAATAAAAAGCCTCTTTAATAGGTTCTAGATCAAGAGTGTTGCATCATTACTTGCTTCTAATTTTAACACTTTGTCTTTCTTGCATCATTTTTAAGTCCAGAAATACAGTTTAAATGCAATTGAATCAGTAGGATATTTTAAAAAATTAATACATAAAAACAAAGCAAAAGCTTTTAAATTTTGGATAATATAGTTTCTTAAGTTTAGTATAATTTTTACTAAAAATTTTCTAATCACTTGTGTGTTTAACGAGAATCTTTCATAAGCCTCATTACAATAATATCTCTGATGATGAAAGCGCTCATAAAGATATTTTGAATCTATTTACATTTTGAGACATCCAGAAAGAAATCATTTTATAATTTAACCACTGATATACAGGTTATATATACGGACTTGCAACAGTGCAGCATTAACATGGCTAATTAACTAATCTCTAAATTTAAAATTATTGCATTAGTGAATGATTACGTTTCATTTCGTAAGTCTTGAGTAAATAATAAAAACGTAGTGGATAATTTTTAATTTTTAATCAGTATGAACTTAAATTACCGTATTTTAAGACAAATTTAATTTCTTCTTCACTTTTTTCCTTTGAAAATGTTAATGATGAATAAAAGTTTTATAAAACCTTATGACGAAACAAGAAGGCTTTTGAGCTGATTTTCCCTGATACGACCAATGTCAAGTTCAAGCCTGGCGATACTGCACAAGCGTTCGAGACTAAAGACCCTTTTACACTTATACAGCTTCATAAAAGCAATTGTTTTATAATGTGTATGCATGTATTTATTAACTACTTTTGGTATTTAAAAACTATTCTTGTTTATTTTAAATTTATTTTTGTTCAAAAAGTTGTTTGCTTTTTTATTTCTCTCTATGGACTTAATGGAAATCTAAACAAGCTTTCAACCAATGTTTAGCCAGTTCGAAAGCTTTCCAGAAAATAATTAAATCAACGCTTATATTGCCAAATTTCGACTCTTCAAACAATAATCATTTACTGCCCATTTATTAAAAAAAAAAATAAAACAAAAGATATCAAAAAAATTCCATCATTACCACGTTCCAACCAATCTATCAAGCGTAAACCATCCCTCCCGAAGCTCTCGCTTTCTAGCATCATACGGAAGCCCCAACAAAACCTTCTTCTCTCGACACGCGCTCACGACCCCAAAAACTCTAGCGAATGCCTCGACTCTCTCTCTCTCTCTCTCTCTCTCTCTCTCTCTCTCTCTCCTCCAAATTGATTACTCAAGCGGAAGTCGTACAAACTCTTCGCGAAAACCTTCTTGGCAATAAACTTGACGCCTGCCGTTTTCACTACCCGCAGCGTCGCCAAGCTGAGCCACAGGCCAAAGGAGCCACGGAACCATCAGGTGAGCCACGCTTCCATAAGCGCCAGTCTGAGCACCAAATCCTACAATTACGACCGGATCGCCAATACGCCGGTAATAAGCAGCCTGAGCGCCCCCCTGGCGCCGAAGGTCCGCGCCTTCGTCGAGGAAGCCATCAAGCTATGCCGACCCGACGACGTCTACGTCTGCGACGGCAGCGAGGCCGAGAACGCTCAGCTGCTCAAGCTGCTGCAGGATCGGGGCAGCATCGAGCCGCTGCCCAAGTACGAGAATTGGTGAGTTCTTAAGTATATTTGAGGTTTTGGGAATAATGGAGCGAGCGATGTTTGAGATTTCCTGTTCAATAGATTGTTTAGTTTGAGTGATGAAAGAGTGTGCATTTGCCTTACACGTGCGAATTCGAGACTTTTTTTGTGGAAATGGTGGATGTCTGTTAGAGACGATTGTTTGTTTTTGATAAGATATCATGATTTTACAGTGGCTTTCTGCCGGAGACTTTTGAGGTGTATTGTGCTGAGAAGATACGCAAATGTATCTGTGAAATTTTGGCGATATTGAACGTCTGTTACATATTTGCTTCTTTTTTATTGACAGTCCACAATGAGATTCTTAAATTATCTGTAAGATTATTTTCGTAGAATATACTTAGTTTCGAAATTCATCAATAGAGTAGATATCATTGATAAAAGGTCAAATAATTTAATAATAGTTAAATTCCTTAAACCACCGCAAAAATCGAAGATGTTCTTTAGAAATAATTTAGAAGCAACCAACTGTGAACATAACTGCAAATACCAATTTTAACAATAGACTTTCAATAAAAAAAAGTAATCTTTATGATTTAAAAAATTTCTATACTACGAGAATTTTCCATGAAAAAATCAGAAATTTTATTTCAATAGAACAGTTGAATAGGATAAAAAATTTCATTTATTATATTTTTAGAATTTGTATTTCAATGAATAGCTCAAATAAATTAAATAAATCTAGAAAATCTGGTTGTCTGGTAAATCTTAATATGTGATTGTCTTCCTCTTTCCTTAGAATTTTTATTTATCTTGTATAATAATTAAAAAATGTTGGTGAACGTAACAATAATTTTTTAATTTCAAACATTTTAAAGTTCTCAAGTATTTATTTGCTATACTTAAAGTAATAATTATAAAACTATGCAAATTTTTATTTTAAAGTTTACTTGCAAAATTTTTTTCAAAAAAATATTTAATTTACTTAAATTTATAATAAAAATTAAATTTGCTGACTTTTTTTTATTCTTCGGTAATTCTGTCTTCTCCTTAAAGCAAAAATAAATTTCAATTTTATAAAGTGTATAAGGGAACATTAATTCGACAATCACAATAATTATGTTTATGAGTGATCATTCCATACTTATATGAAATCTCAAATGTTATGATTAAGGTACTCATAAGTTCAAACGCGTTTTTCTTTCAGAAATAATTAAAGTAATGAATTTGCATTTTTCAGTTGGTTAGCAAGAACGAACCCAGCTGATGTAGCCCGAGTCGAGAGTAAAACCTTTATCAGCACTCCTGATAAGCGAGATACGATTCCCACTCCTCGGAATGGAGTCAAGGGAACCTTGGGCAACTGGATTGCACCCAACGACATGGACAATGCAATCATGGAACGTTTTCCCAACTGCATGAAAGGTACAAACCTTCGCTAATATTCTAAGCAACAAACTTTAAATAAAATCTTTATTTACAATAATAACTAAACCCTCAACATCCAGGTCGCACGATGTACGTGATCCCGTTCAGCATGGGCCCAGTCGGATCTCCCCTCTCGAAGATCGGTATCGAGGTGACGGACTCGGCCTATGTCGTCTGCTCGATGCGCATCATGACCCGCATGGGCGAGAGCGTCCTGAAAGCCCTGGATAAGCGCGACTTCGTCAAATGTCTGCACTCGGTAGGTTCGCCAAAGGCTGACTCGAGCATCAAGGTAGACGAAACCTGGCCCTGCGATCCCGAACGTACCATCATCCTTCACAAGCCCGCCAAGAACGAGATTGTTTCTTATGGCAGCGGCTACGGAGGCAATTCGCTACTTGGAAAGAAGTGTTTTGCCCTCAGGATTGGTTCAACCATCGCCAGAGACGAGGGCTGGCTTGCTGAACACATGCTGGTAAGTTGATATACTTGAGTTGCGTTTACTCCTTCTTGCCGATTTTTTGTACTGATGATCAGATCTTGTGTTGAGCAAAAGCTTTGTATTAAGATCAAATTTAAATACAAAACAAAACCAATGGTGCAGTATTAACAGAAAGAATTGAGACCTAAACCTTCAACCTTTTTTCAATCTCACCAGATCCTTGGAGTGACGAATCCCAAGGGCGAGAAGCGCTACATCGCCGCCGCATTCCCTAGTGCCTGTGGCAAGACGAATCTCGCTATGATGCAGCCGACACTACCTGGCTACAAGGTCGAGTGCGTGGGTGATGACATCGCCTGGATGCGCTTTGATGCCCAGGGTAAACTGCGCGCCATCAATCCGGAAAACGGCTTCTTCGGTGTGGCGCCGGGTACTAGCTCAGCCACCAATCCGAACGCCATGGCCACTATATTCAAGAACACTCTGTTCACCAATGTTGCCAAGACAAGTGACGGTGGTGTTTTCTGGGAAGGCATGGAGAAGGAGATCGATGACAATGTTCAGGTGAGGATCTTGCGCTTGTTTCTTTAGATATCGTTTGATTTGGATGATCATTGACGAGATGGATGATAATTTGGAGGAACAAACGGAGAACTTTTTATTTATAATTTTAACTTAGGATCGTTTGAATTATTATTTAATAATCGCTTATCCAACTACAAACTATTATGGTGAACTTAGTCATCATTAGACTTACAATTAGAGGACTTTATAATCAACGCTTGGATGCCATCATCCTTTACTTTCGATCGGTTCTGATATTTTAATACTCCTTTCGAAATAAATCACTTTCTAACGTAAAATTAATCTTCAATTTCCAGATCACGGACTGGCACGACAAGCCTTGGCAGCGCGGCTCGAAGACACCTGCAGCCCATCCTAACTCCCGTTTCTGCACGCCGGCCAAACAGTGCCCGATTATCGACCCTGCTTGGGAAGATCCCCAGGGCGTACCAATCGACGCCATCCTTTTCGGTGGACGACGGCCCCAGGGTGTACCACTTATCTACCAAGCTCGTAACTGGCAGCATGGAGTTTTCATTGGTGCGACCATGAGGTCTGAGGCTACAGCTGCGGCTGAACACAAGGTTGGTTTAGGAACTTGTCCTTATAAATAGAACAAACGACTATTGTTAGCTTTTTGACCGCTCATGTTTTTTTTACCGGTAAATGGCTACACACGCAATTTATTCAAACATTTCCACTAAACTACAACTTTCGAAAATTTTCAGGGAAAAGTAATAATGAACGATCCGTTCGCAATGCGGCCATTCTTCGGTTACAACTTCGGCCACTACCTGGACCACTGGCTGAGCATGTCACGAGTTGAGAGCGCTAAGCTGCCAGCCATCTTCCACGTTAACTGGTTCCGTAAGTCGCCTCAGGGTGGTTTCCTCTGGCCAGGATTTGGTGAAAATGCGCGTGTTCTCGACTGGGTCCTGAGACGTATAGATGGAGAGGATTGTGCTGTCGATTCACCGATCGGCTACTTGCCCAAACTTGAGAGCTTGAATCTCGAGGGTCTTGGCGACAAAATCGACTTGAAGGAACTGTTTAGTCTGCCTAAGGAATTCTGGAAGCAGGAGGTCAAGGAGCTCAGAGATTATCTGGACGCGCAGGTCGGGGATGACCTGCCCAAGGCTATAGCTGAGGAGTTGGATAATCTGGAGAAGAACGTTTCAAAGTTATAAAAGCGCTTTTTTAGATTCTCTTGTTGTGCTTATAATTTTTATATTTTACGTTATTTTAACCCGAGAGTTCTTTTTAATTGGAAAGTTTTATAACGTTTTTAGAATGTTTTATTTTGTACTGATTGCGATCACGTCCTTGTATTTGCAGAATTCCGATTAATGTGCTTTTTTTAGTAGAATAATTTATTCTTATGTAATTATGATAAAAGATTTAAAATCATTTATCATCTTTGATTTTATGAAAACAATATTTAATTTTATTATGTCTTTGTCAGGACGCGATTTTGTGTTGTGTAAAAGGACTTAGTCGACGACAAATTTTGTAGAAAGGTATTTACTCCAAACGTATCGTTTAGTTTATCTTGTTTTTTAGATATTTTTGTTATATTTTTTTTGTATTTTTACCTTTAACCACTATTTACTTTTTCGTCTAATCATTGAACGAAGGATCTAAAAAATGTTTACTTTTAACTTAAAAAAATAATCGTTGCCTCGATATTTACTATGAACCAAAGTATTGTTCGAACGCTCGAAAACAGTAGCAGTAAAATACGCGTAATTCAATGAGAATTTTTTTCTGTGAAAGCATGTAAATAGTATTAGTCGAGCGTTACATTCCAATAAGACAGAGAGAACAATCGTCATGACTATGCAAAGTATAGTTCAAACAGCGTATCGCAAACGCTTGCAAAAGAAAATTTCTGTTGGACCAATTTTATGACAAGTGCGAGAATTTGTATGAAGAACGTGTGTATGTGATAATTTAACAGAATCAATAAAGATTATACTTTTTTTTATTTAAATTTGTATATTGTACCTTATTTAATTTATATTACATACAAAAGTTTTTGAAAATCCCTTTTTCTTAAGTAATAATCTATTTTAAATTTAAAGAATTGATAAAAAAATATAATAGAATTTATCGTACACCAATGGACTAAGAAGTTACAAGTAATATTACTCTGAGAATGATATCGCAACCGAGGAATTTTTGCGGGACAGAAAAAATAGGGTTTCCTCTATCTTTCAAAAACACATCCGCATATAATAGTTTTTTTTTTACACGTGCATGAAAAAGGCCCTTTTTCGTGCATCAGAAATGAACGGAAAGTTGTATACCTGTATTTGTGGAGGTTTGAATATACTTCTCAGAGTAAAGTCACACACATTATAGCCATGTGCATGACTCAAATCCAGGACAAAAGAAAGAATTTTACTCTTAATTACAGCTCCTCAACAAACTAATAGCGGTACAAAAATTGTCAGGCTACTGAACTGCGTAGCTTTCCTCGACGTTAATGTTTTGGGACTATACACACTGACCTTAAATAAACACGACATTTATCATAAATAATAAAAATTTATTATCAAATTTATAAATGTTCGTCGATTATCTCGCTACTCCTCCCCCCGCTGGTGGTTACATGTGCAATTAGATCTCGCCTCGCCGCTGGCTCCACATACAGATCTCGTCGCAGCCTTGTAGAAGCCAAACATCAAACAAGGATCATGCCCCTCTTGCACAGTACAGAACACATTCCAAATCGATACCGCCGACAATTCTCCCGACACGAAAGTACAACAGATTTTCTTCGAAGATTTCTAAAACGATGATCAAATTTCTCCCCCTCTGTCTCTCTTTCGCTCTCTTTTATCCCTCTCTCTCTCTCTTTCTCTCCCTCTCTCTCTCTCTCTCTCTCTTTCTCTCCCTTTCCCTCTCTCTCTCTCTCTTTCTCTCCCTCTCTCTCTCTCTCACTTTCTATCGCTTTCTATCTCTCTTTCTCTTTCTTTCATGGCTTTAATGCAGACATTACTATAAACGTTTTAGCTTCGATGACTTTTTGCATACACACGCACACGCACACGCACACGCACACGCACACGCACACGCACACGCACACTCACAATCACAAAATTACAAGCTTGAGTAATAAGAATCAAAGAATAATATATTAAATACTTATTTATTTCTCTTATGTGATTCTAGGCTTGAAAACAAGGAAATGATCATTCCTTACAATATACAAAATTATCTCTTAATTTCCAGGGTAAGATATATTATTTAGAAAATAATTAACGATCTTTAAATTTAATGTACTTTCACTATGGAGTTTATAAGTAAAAATTTTAACTACGAAATTGTAAAATATATCGAAGCAAATATCAAGTATATAGATATATTTTATTATTGCACAATATAGTACAAACATTAACACCATATGCAAATTATCAATAATCTACAAAAAAAATTTAAATGTACATAAAATACTTACGAAACTTTTACACACTTAATATTTTTTCATCTTTGTACGTGTAAAGCTCACAAAAATACTTGTATTTTACGTACGTAAAGCAAAAAATATTTACCTTCGTAACATGTTTATTAGATGTGATAATAATTTCCCCTTGTCGGACAAACTTAACCAGACTATAATTTATAATTAATTGATAAACTTCAATCAATAACTAAATAAGCTACTTGACGCTAGATAGATCCTATTGAATTGAATTTTTTATTCAAATTTGTTGACCTTACACATATATTTGCAATGAAAAATAATATTCGTGACACATGAATTTAACTTCTAGCACTTGAGTGATCGCTCATCACTTATTGCATATTGATTAACAATAGAACACGATGAGTACTAAACTTCAACTTTACGGACATATTGTGAAAATAACTGTTTCAACATAGTCTACGTAAAGTACGCAAAAACCATAATGTTTTACGTTTGTGAAAGTATGTGTAAAATAAAGCACATATAAATCTGGTTGTTACGTCGATATGTCGAAAAACAATAATAACAAAATTTAAATTTTACAAATTTGGAATGACAATGAATGATTTAACACTTTCACGCCCGCATGGCCCATATATGACCCATGAATTTCCACTGCGCAGGCCGGTATGGCTCATATATGGGCCATGAAATTGTACAATCATAAATTTATGTAACTTAAAGTAAACGAACTCTTATAACAAATCGATGTCAGGCCGGCATGGCCCATATAATTTGATATATATTCGAAAATTCGTTATAGATTACCCGGCGTGAAAGTGTTAAATAAAAATAAATACAATTTCCAGTACCTATTTGATTATTTCAGTACCTATTTAATAAACTGTTCAAACGTACTTAAATAATTATTAAGCTCTAGAGTAATTTTTCTACTTTTTTTAATAAATCAAAATAATATATGATTATATTCATAAGGAATATTTATATATATTAAAGCAGTGATTATTATAAAAAAAATTTAATTAAATCAAAAAATATATGGATATTAAAATAGAGGAATGTAAATTTTACTTTTTTACGAATTTATATAACATATACGGTTAATCATTCATGACGCAAATAAATTATTAAATTTTAATTAAAGTTAAAATTGTGAATCTATTTTACAATTCGTAAACTTCAAGCAGCTGTTTAAATCAATCAATAAAGAAATTGGTAGTACATACATACCGTATGTATTTCCATTTCATGACTGATTCTCATACTTTTTAATTCTTTTGACGTATTAAAAAACAAAATAAATACGTAATGTCGGCAAATACAATTGTGTAAAATAAATTTTTATTTCAACAGAAGCTCATTCTTAGATTCTGTTTACACAATTGTTTCTCGAAGAACACTAGTAACATTATCAAGATAAAATCTAAGAGAATATCTCATTCACCTAAGAAAACTTTTGTGTAAAAATTTCAACGTTTTTGTTAATTGATTTTATGAATTAAACACATGATATTTCAAGTTCCTATATATATACTAAAATTTGATACTACAGAGCAATTCATTGATAGAACTTGTTCGCAAAACAGCTGAACTATAATCATATAATCTTCACTCAAGCAGTAAGTAACGTTTATTTTATTATATTAAATTATAATTATAATATTATTTTTCAATTTGATTAAAAACCATTTCTATTATTATTTTTGAATTAAATCATTAAGAGTGGATTAATACCCGAATTTTTAAAATGTTTTTCATTGTGCTATAAATATATAAAACCGCACTTTATAACTTATAATTAAATGATAACAAATTATATTATGATTTTAAAGCGTAGTTACAAGAATACTATTTAATTCTAATTGATAAATTTTGAATTACAAATTTTTTATGATTTTTTTCCACACATTAGATAATCTTTTTATTAGAACGCTTTAATATATGAGATAAAGGCGTAGTTTCTTCATTTATTCTACTAATCTTTACGTAAAAATGAAATTATTGTTTTATAATTACTCTAATTTTTTAATTCCAACATGGTGACAATTGTAAAATACTTTACTCTCGCTATTCATTTTCATTACTTAAATTGTTGTAAATATGAAGGTTCTGAATTGGATAAATGAGCAGCGTTAATTTACACAGCTTCTGAATTTATAGTACGTTAATAAAAAACATTCTAATAATCGAATACCTCATTAACTATTATTACTATATTATTACTATTATTACTCATACCTAATTATTACTATTCTACCTTGTTCTATAATAAATTAAAAAATAAATAAGTAGAGCACACAACACATTTTAATTCTTTAAAAAATTTTACATTATAAAATTGTGTTTTAAATAATGAAATACTAAAGTAAATTTTATTTTTTCACAGATAGGATAACGGCAATCTTCGCCATGGCTCGCTGGCTTTCGCTTGCTTGTATTTTGCTACTGACGTTAGGATGTCAACAGCAAAATGTCGAAGCAAATCCTATTACGGATGCAGGGTCAGCTATTAAATTTGCATTCACAATTTATGAAGGGATAGAAAAAATAAAGAAAATACTAGCTGGACCACCAACGAAGGATGAGCAACTGTCAAATGCGGAAATTAGAATGATTTCAAAACTGCAAAGAATATCAGATGATGTTGATGTATTCAAAAAGGAATTATTCAAAAAATTATCAAAAGACTTGCAGACTAAACTTGGTGCCAAGATTGAAGCATTGTTGGGAGATGTTCACCGTATTGATCAAACATACGAAAAATTTTTGAAATACGCAAAGGAATATAATGAATTTGAAAATAATACTATAAAAGGCTTTGCTGAAACGACGACTACTGACAGTTGGGGTCAGATGTCGGAAGCCATGATAGCCGTTCACAAAAAGTTTACATATAGAGATTATACAAAAGACGAAAGCATCCTCAGTGTTCTTGCTGATAATACGGTAATTTTATAATTTATACGAATACAATTTCATCTTAGAACGCTAAAATATAAAAATGACAGACTATAGTATATAATTAATAAAATACTTCTTTGGTTCAAATTGGGTTAAAAATTATCGGGTATTCATTGATAATTTTTAAATTAATATTACTTTAAAACGGAATTATATTTTACAGTCCTCTAACCTCAAAATCGCATCTTTGATTGGATTTTTGGCTTTCCGGATGTAAAATACACTACGTACCTGTTACGGAAGGTAATTATCTATCTCGTGTGACTTTCGAAAAATGTCACACGAGCTAAATAATCACCTTCCGCCCCAACTACGTAATATACTATTTCACAAAACTTAATAGGGGAGTTTTTAGTTACGTTATTTACATTTAAAGATGACAATAATATATAATTCAAGTATAATTATATGATGGAAAATGATTCAGTTTAATTTTTTGATTAAGAGTTTTTTAGAAACTAATTCACAGAGTCATTTTTTCTTATTTTACAAAATTTCTAAAAATGAATTCATTACTATTTATTAAATTAAGTTATAATTTTTTCAACAGAATATGGAACTTATGTGCGTAAGAAATCTATCACTATATCAAATAATAATCCAACTGTATGAGACAGTTATTGTAAGTCACATGAAGGGTCTTACTGTCAAACTGTTTTCTTATGAACAGAAGGCTCTTTACGAAGTTACGGACAGTAAGTAGCTACCTCATAAAATATCACTTATGTTTATTCATTAATAAATGTAAATAAATATTATGTTTTTTTTTTAGGGAATTACACTAAAGAGAGAAAGGTCGAACTCGACACGTTTGTCCAAAAAACAGAAGAAACTTTTGCAGAAGTTAAAGCTGCTTTGGCTTCAGTATCCAGACAATTGTATAAATGTGATCCTGAAAACCATAATAAAGGTTCTTTACATATCATATTTTACTATATAGTCACTGAAGTTACGTCTAACTAAAATTGTATAAATTCTTATTCAAAGGCACTACGTATTCGAGTCTTCAAGAAATTTTCCAAAAGTACGTTAATTTCGAAAGAGATTTCTTTGGTGACGGATCCTGCAGTGAGGATTGTGGAGCTTACAAAGTATCTAGTCAAACATGTAATTCTCCGTTTTGTGACGCACAAGAAAGAAAGTGTTCAGGTATTTTAAGAGATTGTGAAAGCATAAATAAAAATATGACATTATGCAATGCGGTAAGTTGAGCTTAATAATTACATAATATTCACACATTTTTAAAACTAAATTAACGTATAATTATTTTTATTTATAGCCCGCGAACAGTGACCGAAGATATGAATGGTTGGAAACTGAATCTGGAACAAAGTATGGTCATTACCAATATTGCGATCAGTCAAGAACTCAAAATCTTCTTAAGGAAAAGGCGCCACTGCTTCGCTTTTGTGAATATTGTGTATGCACTTGCGAAACCAAAAAGAAAGACGTTACGCGTTATATTAGTCTTAAAAAGGCTGTGGCTGACACTTACAAAAATTAGTAAGTTAAACAACTATAATAAATAAGATGTTTTAACTTAAAATTTAATAGTTATTTAAAACTTTTATTACTTTTTAAATAATTATACAAATAATTTAGTAATAATTATATTAAAAACATTAAGACAATTAAAAAAAAACAAAAAAAAAGTTATTTTCAGCGAAGGTGGGTGTTAAATATTTACAGTAAACACCAACGTAACACCACACCCAAAACTGAAATAATTTATCTCCCTCTGTTATAACGCATAAAAGGTGATCGCGAATTTGAGCCATGAATAGTTAAAAATATCTATATTTTCATGAGTAGTTAAAATTATTTGTATTATCACGATTTTTTATGCATAAAAATGACCCATTTTATTCCGTAATGGGAAAAAGCATTATTTTTTAATGAATAATTAAATTTTCATTTTTTTGCAGCGTTATAACAGGAGTACGTTTCAAGGAGCTAAACAACGTTTTTTATATTGACATACAACAAGCAGTACTTGGGCCAAAAGGATCTCTTATCGGTACAACTCGCTGGAAAAATATTAATGAAATAAAGAGAGAAAGATTGGTCAACGAAGCTTATGTTGTTGACTGGGATCATAGAACAGTGCATTTTGATGACATAGAGCCAAAGGTAGAAGAACCAAACAAGAATCGTGTTGTTGTGGGTCTGCAATTCCAACAAGATGGAGTTGGCTTGCATCTTACAGTACGCACTATGGAGTTCGATTATGCCACAGGTACATTGAATCCCGCTACTGCTAAGTGGCACGACAACATGAGTCCTAAAATCTCAAGGTAACTAGCGACATCAATATTTTGAATTGTGATGAAATAAAAAAAAAACTAAAAATTATGAAATATTTATTTTTCTAGGACTCCGGTGACGCTTGATAAACCAGATGACCCGACACTGCGAAAAGATCATGTTGAAAATTCGAAAACCGGTCAATATGTACAATTCCAAACAACGGATATGGATAAAGATTTCGGTCAATATACTATTCCTTTCATAGATATACAGGATGTCACATCAATTGTACCTACACCTTTGGCTGGCGCTGGCATCTTCCACAGAGGAATCAAAGGCTCTGGAGGATTTTTGGCTTTAAAAGTCATACAGTATGATTTTACAAAACACTTGTAATTGTTAATCTACCATTTTATCGTGCCGCTAAGAATAATTTTATTTCATTTGAAGCGTAATTTATTCCTAAAAAATAAGAAGGGTAAACTTGTATAGCTTAATTAAATGCGTATAATATTTAAGACGGTTAATTTAAACATTAAAAAGTATATTTTTTATTTATAGTTATTTATCGTTTTTGTAATTAACTCTAATACATTTTTTAAAATGAAGATTTTATATTCTACAACATTATGCAATAACAATGTATTAATATAATATATATAATGTTTTTTAATAATTTTATCAAAATGTTTTGTTAAATATTATCATTTCTTTCATATACCATATTCAATTTTGATCGTAATATGTACAAAAAAATACCTCCTTATAATTTGTAATAATTGGATTATAATTTAAATAAATTATATTGAATATAAATCAATGCTATTCTTAATTTTTATTAACCACACTATATTAAACAATTTCTAATTGTAATTTATTGATGATACCACTGGTAGAATATGATTCTATTTCTTAACCATTTATTTCAATTATATCTCTTTATGCATCAAAATTAAGTTTGTTTTATTGAAGTAAAAGTAAAGATTTTTGGTTTCACTCTTGCAAATTGCTAGCACGGTGGGTACTATAAAGAATCGACAGTCTATTTAGTATTTAGAATATCAATGAGAAGAGCAAAAAGTCTAATATTTATTATAAATCATAATAAAATGTAATAATTTTTTCTTTTCTTGATATGCTTTTAATAATCGTTGAAGGAAATGGTCGCATGATCTTGATTCTTTTTTTGGCGTTTTATTAATTTTATGCCGACGTTTCAGTCATTTGTCAGGTCAAAGTCTATTCCCCATTTCAATAAATAGTTGAAATAGTAGAAATAGTAGCCCATTTCAAGGTAAACTATAATCATTTTATAATTCTTTTAATATTAAGGTATAACAATACACTTAAAAAAACAATTTTATAATAACAAAACTTACACAAATAATAGATAGATAATTTGAATAATATTAGGAGTTTAACAGTAGATCTTCGTGGAGGCATTTTCGATTAGTCTCGCTTGACAATTTTTTAACGAACAGCTCACAGTGAGAAAATATAAAAAAATCAAGGAGAAAATATTATCTTTAAGTAAAAAAGTTACTATGTTTCGGGCCCATTTATATTTCCTTGGCTCCCGTAATATAATTTTAAACAATGATTATGATAAAGACTATGGTCAATAAATAATTCCTTTAATTGACACACAAGATGCGTCACCTTGAATATACCTCTGCCATTACCTGACGTCGGTATCTTACAGAAAGGGATCAAATGTTCAGAAGGATTTTTGCCATAAAAAGTCTTCAAATACGATTTCATAAAACATTAAAAATGTTAAATTGCCTTTATACAGCGCAACTAATGATAAAATTTATTTCATTTTATGTGAAACACAATTATAAATTCTTTAATTTTCTTACTTAATGTTTTTTTCATACCTAAAAAAGCTTTTATTATAATAAGTTTTAGATCACTGAATTTTAATTTATAATATCAGAAAGTACTTTTTAAATATGAGCTTACACCGAGAACTTTTTATCTACAGATGTAACTCTTCCTTGGTAGATATCTACCTTTCCAAGCACAAAAGAAATCAATTAACTTATCGACTGTGCACGCTTTATTATAAATCGAAATTTAAATTATAAATATTGGGTAATTAAAAGTAAATTTTAATATTTCTTGTTACCTATTTGTTAAAGAATTTTGGTATCATAAAAATATTGTATTAAAGAAAACTTTTAGTTGTGTAAGTTTAAACTTTTAACCAATAGATGGCGTTACTTACTTTTTAAGAAACGTAGTAGATTATACTATATGTTACACAAATAAAAAAGTTAAATTACTAAACAATTAAAAACATATATAGCCAATATGATCAAATTTCAAAATGTTTGTTATAAAATATTATTTTAACTTTAAAAATTGAAGGGAATTGTAAATTTATTTCAATAATGCTCAAAAAATTTAATGAAATAATGCATTGAAAAATTATTAGACTGTTTTACATTATAAAGGTACCCTAATTCAATACATTATTTTATTAATACTTGATAGATTTAAAATTCTAAATCATTTAAAAAGTCGAACACCAAGGTAAAACTTCCTTTCTGAGCGTAAATTTGAACAATCTTTGCTAAAAGTTGGAGTTGTATTCGATGATCATTTGGCGCATAACTAAAATTTTTCTTAAGCTAGCCAAGCTTTTAAAGGCAAGATCTTATGATTCGGATACATTAGATACACTTCCTTATAATATAAATATCTATATACGAATACATTTGTAGTTTTATTAAGTAGTATACCAGAATTATGATCTTAATAATGCTCGTGTGCTACTGAATAAAAGTAGAAATATTTGTAATTATTTCAATATAATTAAGAAGTAACATTTTTTGCTCTAAATAGATAGTATAAATACACTTTCAAGAATGTTTACACGTGATGTTGAATTTGAAATAAAGATTCAATTGCTTTTCTTCATAGACGTTCACATTCTGGAATGAACTTGTTTTATTTATCATTATTTGCGAATTTGTTAAATCTTACATAACTTAATCCATATTAATGTAAACTTATTTTTATAAATTTTAACTTCTATTATCATTTTTTATTGTAGAAATTTTATTTCTACAACCTTATTAAATCATTTTTTATTATTAACAAATTATAATATTCTTTTCATCAAGAATTAAATTCCATAGTGACGTTACTTATAAAATAAAATATTTCAGCATATATCGCAAATTATCAGTCTTCAACTTCAAATAAGTACATTTTCCCGATTTTCATCATTAGGGCTCACCCATCAGATTCTCAGCAGACATGAAGCTACCAATTGACAGGAAGTCCTTAAGCATTCATTGCGTCGAAGCTTACAACAAATACTGACCCGACTGGCGTGTCGAGATCGTAGAGCTACTGTACGTACACACATACCCATTCGTAAATACATTTACGATTCAAGAGAAATCCAGCTCCGGCGGGCTAAGGCACAGCAGCAGCGCGCCCGTCAATCCGTTATAATCGCGCTCTCTCTCTCTCTCTCTCTCTCTCTCTCTCTCTCTCTCTCTCTCTCTCTCTCTCTCTCTCTCTCTCTCTCTCTCTCTCTCTCTCTCTCTCTCTTATTGGCTTGATTTCTTCTCTGTCTTTTGAAGCTTGCACGTCGAGTCGAGGCGCGCCGGAAGGCTTTCACGGGACACGGCTTCCGGTTTTTGATTTTATTGGATTGTACTACGGAGTCAATGACATTGTTACGGATAAAGTTCGGTATAATCTGGAATATATTCTTTGGCTGACAACTATGTATATTGCGAATCGAAAGAAAAGAGAAGCGGTGACAAGCAAAAGAATCTTTCAGTTTGTTGATTTGGCAGAAAGTTTTAGTTTTCGGTGTAACACGTTTTATCTATTATATTTAGAACAAACGAAAGTGTTTAAAAAAAAAAAATATTCCTGTTCTATTTTTTTTTTTCTTCATAAGTTTTGTATTATACAGAAGACATACTTGACTGAATTCTTGTGAGAGAAGTAAGTATTAAGATTATCAAGTGACCACAGTAATTAAAGATGTTTGTTCTCTAATAAATTTGGTGAGCTTTTTTGCAAGACTCTTTTCTTCTTTTTATAATTTCTTTTTTCATAATATTCTTTTATAATTTTGCAAGTGTAACATTTTATACGATCCATATATTATATAAAAAAGTTATAATTCTGTACAGTCTAGCTTTTGAATTACTCTGACCTTATCAACCACCTATCTTGCTCACTAATAGTAAAGTCTAATATTACCAAGATTTTCTCTTCGAAAGACTGTCTTCTTTCGAATTCCCCACTTCTTCATACGACAAATTCTCGCACTCGGCGATGCACAAAATTTCCCGCAAACACAGCTCATCGTTCTTACGATCGGCGCAATAGCGTCCATACTTCAGAGAAGCAGGGTGGCATTTTCGTCATCGTTCTCGGAAAAACCGATATCCCGCAGAACTCGCGCAGCGAATAACAATTGGAAGATATGATGAATCTGAGAGAGCCTTGAGAGATTCATAAATCGCAGCGGTGCGTGGACGGACTGGGCTGCCCTCCCTCGAATCATTGCGAATGCGTCCGGCATACGGCGCGCAACGACGCACCAAATACGGTGAGGAGAGAGCAGGACCTCAGGTTTGAATGTCGCGGATGAATCTTTTGTAATAAATAACTGCCAATGGCGAGGAGATATGAGGGCGGAGCTTATATAGGGAAGGATCGCTCGGCTGGTAGCGAATCAGTGTGATTGTAGAGACGCGATGATGATAGTTGTCTGAGAAATATGGATGATGGGGATTTTTTGATTTAAGAAAGGAAAGTTAAAGGTTGTTGATGATAAGATGAAATTCAGTTTGTGAAATTGATGATTTGGTTAAATAATTTAACCAATAACCATCAGTTTTATAGAGAACCAAAATTTGCTTCGAACATTTAAAATATTATGATTCGAAAAGAGCAGAATCGATAGATAGGGGAGAATTTTCATCATTATTTTCGAGAAAACCTATATAGTGATTACCAATACCAATTATAGATTACGAACTAAAGTGAATTTTCAAGAGGTATGTTTGAACTCTTGTTTGTTTACCAAATAAATTTTAAATCTAAAAAAACTTTAATTTATTTCTTCTTTTAGTTACTTCTCTTTAAAATATTATGACTTTTATGCTAAATAGACTGCATAAAAGTCTTTGTTTACTGGGCTTTTATTAACAACAATAATATTTTAAGCACAGATTCTTTGGTGTAAACATTAGTCAAAATATTGACAACAAATCCTGGTCATAAATAACAAACATTGCGGAACAATAAATGCTACCTTCTTCGCAATAATAACAAATTATAAATTGGTAACAAAAATACATATGGTTGTGAATGAAAAACTGTTTCTGACGTTTTAATTAGTTCTATAAAAATATTTAAAAATATTAG
>JAPYZA010000563.1:0-14352 GCA_030522685.1 Eupelmus azureus | reverse complement strand
GCTGACAGTCTTTCTTTTAACACCATGATTAAATATTTCTATTATTTAATAAATGTTGCTTAATGTTTGAAAACTTTCTATTTATATAAATTTTAATTAAAAATCAATCCTTGATATTTCAATATTTCAATATTTCAATTTTCTATATAAATAGAAAGTTTTCAAACATTAAGCAACATTTATTAAATATTATATAATATTATAAGAGATGAAAAATATATTTTTACAATAGTTTTGGAACTTTATTTTGGAAAACGCGGTCATGCAAAAACGTAGATTTTTTGCATAAGTTAAATCGCTATTTTTTTTTTATTTTATTTACTTTTGGTACATCTGCTAACAGCATAAAATGTTTTAATTTTAAAATTTTACCTTTATTTTACGGATTATACCTACTGAAAATTTTTACATAAACTAGAATCCGGACTTATGTGCACTTCGCGCACATGCAGTTATGGCTTTTAAGGTTAAAGTCTGCCATTTAGAAACATTTCCAAAAAATAATTCACTTGCGACTGGCAAACCAATAGAAATGTTCGAAAAGGCATAACAATACTCATCATACCTCGCTTTTAAGAATAGGAGATAGAGGAGATAGTTATGAGATTTGAACATTTATTTATTTACAAATAATAATACTATAATAATACTGATATTAATAATTCAGCTAGGTGTATTAAACTCACTATAAATATATAAAAATGTACTACATTAATTATAAACTTTTATGGTACTATTAAAAACTTCTTTTACTCATCAAAACAAGATAAAACAAAATACACACACATAAGGCAATACAACAAAATAAGGCAAAGCTCATCGATAAACCAAATCGATCTAACATGTCAGTAGGCCAGCACCAAACATAAAGTAGAAAAAAATGACTTTTACCTAGGATCATCAGGCCCAAACTCGTCGCGCTCGTCGGCCCTGAGCCAAACGCTCCCGCCGTCCGCGACGAAGTACAACTCGTTGAACAGCGCGCTTTTGTACCAGTCAGGCAGCTCGGGATCTTCCAAAACTGGGCTTTGCCACAGCTGAATCGCCTCGTCCCAGCGTTCGTAATTCGACAGCGCGTAACGGGAAATCTGGCGTGCTCCGTCAGAGCCGAAGTATTTCGTGTAGTACCTGTGCAGGCAAGCTCGTACGCAATTAGCGAAAAGCTCGACCTCTTTCGCGCTGCTGCAGTCTTATTAGCCCTATCTTTTCGGTATTAGTGTGCTATTATCGCTAAGAGGATTTACTTGCTCCTTTCAAACTTTCGTTCTTTTTTTTTTTAATTCAGTAGAAAGGTATAACTTTGTTTGAGAGAAGTATTTTGTTAATAAATTATTATTTTAAAACCGATATAATTGCTGTGATTTACAATTAAATTATTTGTGCCACTCTGAAAAATTGTTGCATTTATTGAATAAAAGGATAATTTTATAAGTAGTTACAGACGAATACGGACAGCCAATAGAAAAAATGTATTCTCTGATGCTTTTCAAAAATTGAACAATGTATTAACTAATTTTAAAAATCAATGTTTGTTACCTATAATAATCTTTTTTCTTATAGTAAAAGTGTATTTTTGGCATATCCCACACCAAACTGAATTCAAGCAATCCACTAGAACTTGCTTTCACTAAAGTGTCCGCGCAAACAGCCGAAGCAATTGGTTTCTCTGCAAATACAAACATGCTTCTAAAAGTCAAATATATTACACCAAATTATTCTGTTCAGTAAAGAATGTTAGAGTACAGAATGAGTTTTAGAGAAAAAATTCGATTTACCAAAATAAAGGGAGAAAAAATAGATATTGCAAATGTTATTTGAAAAAAATATTAAAATCGGCTATTTTCTAATTCTATTTAATCAGAAATAAAATACAGATTGAAGAAAGTTGATAACACATTCTTATTAAACAAGATTGCTAAATTATTGTTTATACTTTGCATTCTCCCGTTCTACAAGATTATGCTAATGAAAAAAGCTGTTAGTATTCCGCTCATTATCATATAAGCAAAACGGGTAGACGCCTTTAAACTGTAAAGAGAGAAGAAAAAAATAACCGCATCCAACAATCAGAATACACGACAAATAAGAGGCATAATACACCCGAAGCTGTGGTCGATAAAAATTTGCTATCCAGAAACGCCAATAATAATCTCCGGCGCATCCATCATCCCCAGAGCCCTGATAAAATCATCCAAATAGGCGTACTCACTCATCTTGGGCGAGCTCCTCTCTTTCTCCTCCTCGTCCAATCTGCCTGCACTCTCGAGGCTCTGCCAGAGCGCGGCGCCGTTGCCGCGCGGATCGAAGTGCAGCATTCGAGTCACGGCGGCCTCGTGATCGGCGCCCCGTCGCGAGCTTATCGCGTATGTGCAGGGCATGCCCCGGAACTCCTGGTGTATCATGACGCCTCGCGCCTCATCCAGCTCGAAAAATTCCGTCCATTTGTCACCTGCAGCCAAATCTTCCGAGCTCTATCACACTCGCATTATGCATCAAAAGCTCGTTTCGAGAGGCAATCGCGGCCCTCGGGGGCGGTTATATACCTGCAGCGCGGAATCTTTTCGCAGTTTCCATTGGCGGAAACGAGCCGGGCGTTTATTAAATCTGACGGGAGATTATTTTGCTGATTCGAAAGCGATTGCAGGCCTCTGCGCGCGCGCGCGCGAGATGTTAGGCTGTTTGCTTTGATGTATGAAAGGATTGATTCTCTAGTCTTTTCTTTGAAATGAGAAAACTTTTTGACTGGGTAGTCGGAAGTACTTTTAACGGCTCACTCGTAAAACGTAAGGAATTTCAAATTGGAAGCTTTGACGTTAATGTATCCGTAAAAGAGTCTACAATAAAAGATCCGTCCGAAACGCCGAGAAAGTTAATCTTGCGTTACTGTAAAATATCGCTTTCTATAAGTTAAAACAACGAGTCGAGAAAAATTTACTACAATTCCTCAATTTTAACTAGAAAACGTACACTCGAAACGAGCAATCAAGTAGAACTTGTCAAATCAACGAAAGCTACCTTCTGCATCTTCTTTGCTTCCATATCCGCTCTGAAACGTAAACGTCAGGGCTACCCTCAGATCCCTGTCGGAATTATTAAGCACATCCCAGGCGAAGACAGCGCATGGCAGCGAGCTGTCCTTGTAATCATGGGGCAGGATTGGCGAGACCTGCCTACACGTTAGCTTCAGGTTCAACTCTTCGATATCGTAACACGTCCAGGAACGTGGATACAGAGCAGTGTAGCTGGCTCGCCTGCCGTTAAAGCCCCACTTCCATGACTTCAAGTGCTTTGGTTTCCTGGCGTTAGGTAAGACCGAGTGAACAGAGTTGAAGATTTGATTAATTTTCTAAGGCTACGAGGTTACCTAAGTCTGATAAGGGGGTGAGTGGAGGAAGATGTAAATATCTGTTTTCACTTAGCAGCAGTGCTTAATATATTTAAGCGCGAAATTGAACTAGCAGAATTTTTTTAAATAATTATGTTTTAGGCTTATAAAAAATGTAAAGTTCGAAATGAATTATCATTTATCATGTACGGTAATGCCTACACTGTGTTAAAATAATTAGCATAATATTAATTTGTAGTTGATAGTCAAAGTTAATCATGCAGCCAATTCAATTACAATCAATCAGAGTAAATTAAAATATATTACGCAGTGGAATAATGAATACGAAATTCCAGTCTGTCTTTAAAACAAACTTGAAAAATCAATAATTTAATAATCAGCAATCCAATTGAAAAGTATCGAGCCGCTGCAGCCTCACAAAAGCCTCCCAAAGAATTAGAATCAATTTCCGAATTTTGACAGGCGTCCAGCTCGAATTACCGTCGAAATTCGAAGCAGCCCGCGCGAAGTTTCAAACGCGCCCAACTCAAACATCCAATTTAGCCGGCTGCCGTAGTGCAGTTTCCCCCTCGGCCCCGCGGTAATCTAGAGCTCATGCGATGCACGCCGCGCGCCGTAGCTCGGTTTCGCGCGCACATAATAATGCGCTGGCATTGTGCGCGCAGTTAGCATGCACGGAGAGAGAGAAAGAGAGGGAGATACTGCTGGGTGGTAAGTGTATAGGTATGTATACAGGTATATGTAGGTATACGCGTGGGTGTATACGAGAAGACTCACGTTTTCGTCGACAAGACCTGATTGTATATCGTGTTCCCATTAACGTCCCTCACAGTCAGGATGAACTGATTAGCGAGAATGACGTGATAGCTGTAGAGCCCAGGCAGTAGTGCGTACCGGCAGAACTCGCCCCTGAAGCCCCGGCCGATCGTGCCGCCGCCGAGGCCGCCTATTGGTACTCCTGCAATGCGTTCGATCATTTTTTTTAATCGTCCGGTTTTTATGGAAATGTAATGTTGACAAATGCTGCTGCAGTGCTGTTAAACTTTTGTTTTTATATATAGCTCTAATACTTTGATATTTATTTTTCAATATTTTCATAAGAAACTGTAAATAATCAATTCTCACTACATTGCTTTCTTAATTATTAAAATTAAAATTAATAGGCCATTAATTTTCAGTGGTGGCAAAAAGGTGAAAAGTTTGTTTTATAATTTATCAGTAATATTACTGTTATCATTTATATGCAGCCTTAAAAGAACTTTGAAAATGTAAAAATATTCAAGCTCATAATAATTGCAAAACTAATCTATTTTTTAATTAAATTTACAATTCAAATTTAATACCTTTCAATTCGCGCGTGAAATTCACAGTTCTAGAATAACAGGATAATTTTGAAGTAACGTACCCAATATCAAAACAATAAAACTCCTAAATAAATATACACCCAGAGGAACTTGCTTTTAAAGGCCCTCTCCAGCCGGGTGTTACTATTTCATAGACAATTGATATAATATCGAACAATCAAATATGAAACTCTGGAAATTCGAAATTTTATTGCCAAATGAAATCGAGCGCCGCGCGCACGTAATATTGAATCTCCTGCGCTGATATTGAGAAGCGCGCCGGCAGTACCCGACTCTTAAGCCTCGAGTTTACAGCTTAAACTTGAGCGCTATGAAAAAATATAAATACAACCTAACATATGAAAAAACCAAAAGCTGCGTATATAAACCGGCGTACGGGAACGTAAAAAAAAGGCAGAGACGCGCCAAAATCCGAGATCGCAAACTTTATATAATACGATAGAGGCGTGGAACCCGTAGTTTAGTGTAAATTGCAGGAGTCGTTACGTACAGGGTTGCGATCTGCCGTCCACCGTCGTACTGGATTTTTCTTTTATTTCGCGGCCGCACCGGCTGGAGTATTGATAAAAGTGGATTTATTTTAATCGCTGCGGAGTCGTACAGTGTGGTTTTTCAAGTGTGAAATGGCGCGTTTGAAAATAATGTTTCGAAATTCGAAAAGTTAAAAAAGCTCTCTTTCTGTTTATTAAATATTACTTTTTAGTCTTTTGATATTGAGAGTTTCGGATGAAAATTTCTAATATAAAAATTTTACTTCATATATAAGCAATATTCTTCAGATATAATTTGATATTAAAAAGTTTCTTCCTGAATTTAAGCTAATTTAAATTCTACGATACCTTTTCAGAAAGTCAATATAAAAATTGCTGAAATTCTTTGCAAAGAAAAAAATTATATTTTAATTCTATATTTTAATGTTCAATATTTGTATCACATTCCAATAATTACATTCAATATTTAATTGAACTACGCCTTTCAAAATATTCTCATGTATATTTAACTAACAGAAAGAATGTCATATTTTTTTTATCACAATAAGTAAGCTCAAGTTTTGAAATTTTTTCAATTTCAAAAAGTAAATAAATCGTAAGAATTAAATTAACAAAAATAATTTTTATAGTGAATTTTATAAAAACTTAAAATAAAGTATTTTTATGATATTTCATTAGATTATCTCAAAATAACTCTAAAATAAAAAGTAAAACGACTTGTTTTTGCCAATATGTATTGTATTTTTCTTAGAATAACTTTAAAAATTCACCAAATATAAAATTTTTCCATACTACTGCGATTCTTTTTATCTTTTAATAATCAAATTTTCTCAAAATTTAAACCATTTTTATGATTCATGTGTCATACCCGTTTTCTTAGTAAATGGTATCTAAAAACAGTTTCAAAAATTCTTATTAAGCATAAAGTTAAGATTCTTTACCATATATTTGTTGACCATGTTGCATATTCATATAGTCCATTAAAACAGGTCGGCCATTTCGACTCACGTTAGTATAATAAAATACGTATCTGTAACATTTTAAAAATGATTTTTTTATTACATTATTTTTAAAATAAGCAGTTAAATTTCTTCAAAAAATAAATGAATAAATAAATATATTTTTTAACAAAACATTATGAATATAATAGTTCAATAAGGCTTTATCTGGTGCTCATCAATAATTGAACTACTTGTAACTTGAAAATTTAATAAATAAATGCATCTATTAAAAATTACATAAAATTTTACAGTAAAATATTAACAAACATCATAATCCTTTCATGTAAACTCGGTCACAATTCTATCTCAGCAATTTTAATTTGAATTTTTGAATTTTTGTTGGGGTAAGGTTAGTCATGGCTTGTTTTGCCGTGAGAGACAATGAGACAGAGAGTGTTTTTTTATAACCTTACCTCAAAAATTCAAATTAATATTGCTGAGATAGAATTATGACCAAGTATACATACGAAGTTTGCAAGTTTTGTTCTATAAATAATTGATAAGTTTATAGTTTTATAGTTTTATAAGTTTACAATTTGCATGAATTCAAAGTAGATAGAATAAGAATGATTACGTTATCGAAAGTGTTACGGTTAAAGAAATTTCCGTTTTGAAAAAAGGAGGCTTAGTTTCATTGTAGCACGTTCCGAATTATGCGTTGTCACGCTTGAAAAACTATGGTGTCATTAATTCTTCTGGCATGTCACAAAATTCTCGTGAAATTACAAATAATGTTGAAAATGTAATAAAGACAACACTATAATAGTTATATTGATGTAATAAGAAAGGTAATAGTTATATTGGTGCAATTCTTTAGACATAATTTAGAAGGATAAATTTTAATAATATTTTCCATGGTTGTTATACTGCCGGTTAAGTGTAAGGAGGTGGCTATCCATAGTTATTAAATTAAAAGAAAAAAAAAAATGTATTTTTTATTGTAAAGCCAGTACAAGTTAAATTCAGCTGTTTTAATATTGTTCAAAATTTTTTTCAATCCTAAAACTTATATTTATTATTCTATATAATATTTAAAAACTTGCTTAGATCTATTATTTATAAGATTTAATAATTTCTTGAATAATTATTAGTATCAAAAGTAAGTTTTAGACAACTGCAGCTTCTAAAATTTAATACTTATTTTTTAAAAAGACAAAATAATCGTTTAATGCATTAAAATAAAATAAATGAAACTCATTCTAATTTATTTATACACCAATAAGAATTTTTTATTATTCATATCGTAAGATTAAATAATAGTCGATAAGATTAAATAAATAAGTATGTAAGCTGTTATTAATATTTATGTAAGCGTTAAATTTCTTGAGTTAAAAAAATCATGCTATAATTTAATAAAAAAAAATAATAATAATAATAACATTGGTTACAAAACTATGACATATTATAATAATTATAAAATTTTGAAATATAGTAAAATAAAGTAATAATTTTTGTTGAGTTATAAAAACTTTAAATTTTTAGATCGAATAATATTTAGAATTTCATTCTGATAACTACTTTGTAACGATGAATATTTTAATACTCATATAATCAATATACACTATGTACACACCTAAAAGCAAGCGGCATCATCTGCATCGTCTGCTTGAATTTCGGCCGCAACCTTTGCGACCATTTCTCCGGATATTCATGATCTAATCTCACTTTAAAACCGTACTTTGGTACCTCTTTCGCACTGACAGCCATTTTTTATTATTATTATTGCTATTACTACTATTTCTATTCAAACAAACAATAAACTCAAATACTAGCACTGGTTGTATGTATTTTGATTCGTATCTCGCGCCGACACTAAATCAGAAACTTATACATAGATAGCACAGTTATCTTAAAACATTCTAAGAATATATCGAAAATCTCAACGACTCGCTTAATTAAAACAACAAAACATTAACAAGAGCACCAAAGCATTGAAAGCTCCTCCGCCAGCCGCGACATACTCCAGTCAGAGGCGGCACATTATCACTTTCGCTTTTATATACTGGAAAGACAGATCGAGTCACGCAAGGCTGCTCGCAGAAAACAGCCGCTCCTGAATCCGTCCATCGCTACAAATTATAATCAGTCGGCTCTCAATTACAGACTTCACCATGCACGCTCTCGCGCAATAGCAACTGCAAGAGAGACAGATGCACAGCCTTCGATACAAACACCCTATGACTAAGACTTAACCTATAAATCCAAAAATAGGAATGCATCTGGTCGTCTCTTTTCCTCGCTGAGTCGCTGACTCGCTGCTGGGACGAGGCTGTGAGAAAGAGCGAGACAGCGAGCTACGAACTGCCAAGTGCGCGACTGCAGCGAACCGTATCTATATACGACATATATAGGTATAGAGACAGCTGGTATACACTACTATGTACGTTGCAAGATACCACGCGCGATATACGTACTACGTAGGCGGACGGTTTTAGGTTATGTTTACTATTGAAAACATTGGAGATCGGAGTAGAGTTGTGGGAAATAGCTGCGGAAATCTCGAGCATAATGAAAATACGAGCGAAGATGTGACCCTCGGCCGGACAGGCGAGTACGTGAAAATATGGCGTTTTCCAGCTGCTCGTCGATGATAGGCACCAGCAGGGAATGCTCTGGTTTTTCGGAAAATATTTTGAAAACGACAAGGCGATGCCAGCTTCTGTCATCTTTTGTTGTGTAACTGTTAGTAAATAATAAAAGACCATGGATTCTGCTGAGAACGAGATCAGAGTAAGAAGAGACTTTTATTTTCTAATTTTATTTTCTTTCTTATTTTTAAGTTTGTGTGGGATTGATGTGTGCTTCGAATTTTTAAGATTTTTTCATTTATACATATTTTGTACTGTAAATCAAGTTTTGAATTGAGAAAAATTCTAAAAATTAGTAAAACTACTATTTACAGAGAGCTTTATATTTTTTTCACGCTATTTCAATAATGTACAATTCTATTTTAATCTTTGGAAACATATCTGTCACTTTTATGATTGCTCGCTAATCAAAGTATTTTTAGCCAATCTATTTCAGACATTATGTTTTATAATTTACTATTCAATGTAGATTTAATGCACTAAATTTATTAAACATATTAAATATGAATTATTTTAGTACTGTATGTTTTGATCAATAATTTAATTAAAATCATTGCTGTGTAGAAACCGACAGTTCTTGAGGCTGAAACGGTTTATCTGCTCATGAAGAAAGGTTTTCCGATTTCTCGCAATGTCAGAGCACAATGGTTACTTCGGCATTTGGATACCATCATTAGAATACAAAATCCTGGTTTAGAATATGAGGAGGCACCAGACCTGGAAATTGTGTCTATAATTCCTAAAGAAAGTGTTCATTTATGGTGTCCAGAAAATAGTGAACAATACCTTTATAAAGTAACGTCATCAACTACTATAAAATTTCTTGCACACAAATACAGAATGGTTTTCAGTTTAGATCTCAGCCCATCTCTAGCTGCAGTTGTAAGTATTAGAACAATCATTTCTAATAACATATGTTCACATAATAATAGTTAAATAAAATATTTCTTATTATTAAATTTTATTAAATAGAATTTGGTTAATAATTAATAAATAATTAATTTTGTCTTTTCAGGATATTCAGCATGGAGAAATTGTTATTGATGAAGTTTGTTTAGCTACAAAAAGGTGTCTTGAAGGCATAACAAGACCAGTAAGAAATTTTATCTTTATGTTTCAGAAAATGTTTAATATTAAAAGTAAGTTTAACATTAAAAAAATTATTTTAGTTTATCATTCCTGGGAGTAAAAGAATACTTCATCCAGAGATTTATGTAACTGTGATAGTTCATACACCTTTTTTTACCAATCCAGCCCAACAAGTGTTAGTCCAAGGCTGGCTAGTCACTACGGAAAGCGTTGCTAGTTTAATGCAAAAAATAGAAACTCAATTAAATTTATTAGAAGAAAAAGTTGCTCAAGTTACAAGCTTAGTTAATTTACAGTTAGAAACATTAAGGGCAGAAAGTGAGAGATTAGTTGGTGGTTTGTTTGAAGAAGGAGGAACAAGCGTTGGCAAAAATAATGCAAGTAATAATGTATCAACAATAGCTATGGTATCACCTGAAACTGGTTTTATCAATATGTTGCGATATGGAATGTTAGCTCTGTCACTTTTACCAGAACATAGTTGTGCTCGTAAGTAATTAATCTTTATGAAATCATATTTTTATTTTGTAAGAGGGAAAATAAATTTATAAAATTTTTTACTAAAGCATTTTGAGGATTAGTATTAAAATTTTTACAATTTTTATTATTTTGAAGAATTAAATACAATTTTATATTATAACTATTTTTATGTATTTTCAAATTTTTAAGAATTAGTCATAGTGTCTGATGGGATTGTTGGAGTAAACGATGTTCATGCATTAGACTCAGTGATCCAACAATTAAGAGCCACTACAATTGCTTGCAGTTTTTTACATGTTGGAAGCTCATATCACCCGCATAGTGCAAACGGATTAGTGCCATATCCAGATTTATTACGTTTTCTTGCGACTGCGACTTTAGGATCCTATATGACAGTTTTTCCTCCAACAGTAATAACTATTACTTTTCAATAAAACTTATAATAACAAAAAATATTATTGTTTCATATCAAATAAATTTTTATAACTAATGAAATTTTATATGATGCAATACAATAATTTTCTTTATTTTCTTAAAGAATTTTAAATTTTCATAAAATTATATTTCAGCTTACCATTGAAAATATAGATATGAATAAGTACCACAAAAATCTATTATGCTGGCAACTATATCGTACCGATCACATTGAAATAGCGGATCCAGGCCCAAACACATGGCGTACAAAAAATAGTTTATTTTACGGTCATGAACCGCCTCAACTTCTTAGAAAAAAGCAAATCGACGATCAAGTGACATGCACCCTTAACAGTCTCTTGTGTTGTAGATTGCGTGAGGGTTACTTAATTAAAAAGACTACTCTACGTGATGGGAGCTTAGAAATTTGTTTTGTACTGCCTTGGAAGACTCATGTTTACGTGGAATACTTAGTTACGTGTCCCCGTTTTTTGAAATCCTTGTCTGTCTGTAACACGCTGCAGTACACAATTACAATAGAAGCACCTTATGAGTTTTTACACGATATAACGTGCCTGTCGAAGAAACCATTAAAATCACAATATAGACAAAACATGGTTTCTCGATTCTGGACTGTATTAACATCATTGACCGAGGGTGATAGTATGTTGGCACATTTCAGCTGGTTTCCTGGGATGGGGTGGACTTGGTATAATGTGCCAGATACTATAAGGAGTGGTATGCCTGTGTTCTACCTACCCACA
This sequence comes from Eupelmus azureus, assembly GCA_030522685.1. NCBI lineage: Eukaryota > Metazoa > Arthropoda > Insecta > Hymenoptera > Eupelmidae > Eupelmus > Eupelmus azureus. Next base: position 2,815 of record JAPYZA010000563.1, on the reverse strand, counting down.
TCTTCGTCAAGTTCAATTCAGTTAAGGTGAGATTTCGGTTATTTTAAGTGTTAACTTTTATAAAAACTTTATATAAAATTGTAAATTTAAAAAATTTTATACTTTTAGCGATGCAGCATGTCCACAATTCGGGCAAATCTGGCAGCCAGTTGTTTCACTCGAACCACAACAATGGCCTCGTTGGTTACACTCGCAACGTATTACTCTTATTCTTATTCACGATCGACCGCTCTCAAAACACTTACATCAGGCCAACCAAAGCGGCCGATTTCAAAGTGTTCAATATCGTCAAGCTGCAGCAGTCCTCTATGGTATGCTTAAAACTTGGGCGACCTTTGTTCTGGTCGAAAATCATACCTATGTGCAATTTATCTACAAAGAAGCTGACAAGCCACCGATCGCATTTTCTCTTATAAACATCAGTTGCAAGTCATTGTGCGTTGTTTTAAATATAGCCTTTGCTGGTGGTACCGAGGGGCTTGTTCGTCACAATGTTATGGCAGATTTATTAGAAAGATTAACGCAGCTTACGCTTCCGAGTAGAAGAACCGAACAAAGGGAAATTCCATGTTGTATTATACTACATAAGCCGTTGGAAAAGATTTTAATTAGATACGAGAGGATGCCGATCGATTTGAGTACTGTGATATTTCCTGACGGTTCGCAGATCATCGCCAGGAATGCTTCTATTGCAGGAGGTAGTTTGACTACAACGTTGAGTAGATACCTTTACCATACGAGGTGGCTATGGTTATTGAAGAAACCAACGTTACAAACTTTGCCAGCCTCAAATTTACCAAAATTGTATGTTGCTGCTGTAGCTAGAATTTTATCAACAATTACAAAGTACGTTAAGAAATTTAATTACCTAATTTACAAATTCAAAAAAATTACGTAATTCTGTCATTAAATATTTTCTTTATTTCAGGATTCGCCTCGCAGAAGGTTTTAATTTTGCGTATTCTGCTGCTGGCATAATAAATACGGTGATGGAAGTACAAATGAAGGCACCTGGAGATAATGATATGACGTATCCTTGTATAGTTCAATATATTTTATTTCCTCCGCATGTTATTGTTGGCCCAGGGGGAATTGAGAAAGAAAGTGGATCAGAAGAAGAAACAGATGAAGGTAATTTTTATATTTTAACTAAAAAGTAAACTTTATATAAGTATGTATAAGATGATATAATTATATTATTATATTATTATTATTAAGATTTATAAACTAAAGATCTCTTTATATTCTTAAAATCTATTGTAACAGGCACAGCTGATGGAGACAATGGCATTGATGATACTGAAGCAACTGGAGATTTTCAAATTGTCGTGGAAGTTTGGATAGAACCTCAATGTGGTCATGTTCAAATGACTACTGCCAAAAGAGCTGCTTATATGCACTTTCTTGAATATCATCAACTTCCTGATGCGGTAAGTGTTCCATAATTTATATAATTATTCTGGAGAAAATTACAAATATACAATTTCCAATATAAAAATTTTCATGAAAAGTGATTTAACTAAAACCCATAGGCACTACATAAAATTGCATTTTAAAAGAGTTTTAAGAAAAACAAATTTTGGACTATTATGTCTACGTTTCGCAATAAATTTAAAATAAATAGAATAGACTTAAAATTAAAAAAATTATTTTATTTTATTTAAAAGCTTTCTTGATTAGTTGTTCAAGACATGGGTCGCTTCATTTTCTCGAAGTCGTCAATAGATAAGATATCTAATATTTTCGATATCTTCTGATTACACGTGATTCTAAAAGAATGCACCCGTCAATTCGAATGAAATGAATCGATTTCCGATTAAATTACAAAAAGGAAAAACAGTAAAAATAACACCTGTTGTTACCTGACTTCATATAATCAAGATTCTTACGTTGATTTTTTCTTATTTTAAAAAAGGAATTCTCAATCAAAGATATTGTAAAAAATATTTTGTTAAATAAATTATCAAATACTAAACAATTTGAAATGAATTATCATATTAATAATATAATATATAATATAAATTATCAAATACTAAACAATTTGAAATGAATTATCATATTATCATATTGTAATAAATTATCAATACAACTTGAGTATTGTTTACGTTAGTAATTAATTTTGAAGGTTGTAAATCATTTGTAAATATATTAAAAAAATGTTTGTATAGGTACATGATTTTCTTATTGAAAACATAATTAGAATATATTTGCATATATTTAGTACTGCTTTAATAATTACGTAATTAAAAAAATAAAACAATCTGAATAAGTTTCCTGATAAATTCGTCACGAAGTGTCTCTTCGTTTATTTCTCGTCCTCTTATTTGATTGTTTGGTATTGCTCGAAACTGTCCCTTTTTCCAACTGTTTCTCCCCCTCTTCGTTACGTAAAACGGAAGAGATTATATTTCCCTCCCCCTTACTTCTCAAAAAGGTGAACTCAAATTTCTCAGTGGTCTTCTCGGACTGGGAAAGAATTGAAAAGCTCTTACGTCTTTTTAGGCCTCGAGTTTCTTTGACCTATACCTTATCTAGCTAGCGAGGTGGCCTCTGATAATGCTCGTAATCAGCAAAATAAAAATTTATCCTGACCAGCGGTTTTCTGAAGTGGTTTATTTTGTCAGGTAGGCGAGCGAGTGAACGCGAACGCGAGCGCGCGCGCTATCTCGCTCGGCAAACAGCCGTCGAAGATATTGAAGATTTCAGCGCGGCGCTCTGACTTTGCAGACAGACGAGGATCTCGAAAAATTCTCAAGCTCTCTGGCGAGCATAGACTAGCTTGCGGCCTTTTATATCTTAGCGCTTGCCTATTCGT
>JAPYZA010000562.1:0-29338 GCA_030522685.1 Eupelmus azureus | reverse complement strand
CATAACTTATTGTAATGACAAATATGATTCAAACCTTTGATGAAGAAAATCATAACTCTGGGTTATGACGGAATATATCAATCCAACAAATTACGATAAAAAAGAATTTTTTGTATCCCCAGATAAAAAATAGCTTGATACAAAATTATCTGACAAAGTTTAAAATTATGCTGTTAGTTATTTATTAATAATAAATATAAGAATAATTTGCACACTCATTCAATGTACAACAATTTTTTATTGTGTAACCGTAAAGTACCGCCCATTAATCTGAAACAAGGTAAAGCATTATTGATAATTATGAGTTTATAAATACTTTGATGATAATATTACAGATATATATCGCTTTGCATTGTTCTTATCACAACTTTTATGCTATGACAATAGTGGTTCGAGTTATTATTTTGAATATTTACGTTTTCACTGTTTGACAATGTTTTATTGGCTAAATTAGCAATTATCAAAAAATGTATTAACCTGATCTATTTAACTACTTTAACATCTATTTCCATGAATAAACGTTTTTCTATTTTATTTTATTATTTAAATGAATATATAAAAATTTCGATAAATCATTTTGATAGTAATTGAAAAGAAATGAAGGCCATTAAAATTTTTGCACAATATTTGTCTATATTATTCTAATACAAATTTTTATCGAAATGTACATTGATGAGTATTTAATATAACAGTAACTATATTTATTATTAAATACTTAACAAATTAAGGAAACGAGTAAGTTTAAGGCAAAATCTTTTTTGAGTCAAGTACAAATATTTTCTATATTACGGAACGTACGATAGATAATAGTTAATCAAATCGGTAACTGTAAAATTTATGAAACGTCCTGAGTCACACCAATTGCGTCAAAAGGAAGAAACTATCAATCTTAGGTAAACATTACATTTTTAAAACGGAACTTGTTCCCTTATCGTACTATGTTGAAATCTTGTCTCCAAAATTCTAGACAGTCAGAAGAAGGATAATATGGAGGCGTCTAGGATAGATTAAATCAGTTAAAAAGTTGAAATAATTTAATTAAAAGTAAATTCGTCTCTCAGCTATAAATAAACAATAAATAGAAGTAAAAAGTATACATTTTCAGAGTTTTTATAAGATTTAAAGTTAAAAAATTATTGCAGTAAATGTTTTAGTAAACTCAAGTAGAACAATATGCATTTCAATTAAGAGGATTTTCATTTTTCTCTTTATAATTTAAATATGAATCATTTCCTCTATTGCTGTATAAATTAAAAAAAAGAACTTGCACAATAACGGGAATATGAATGAACGATCATATTTATTTAGTTCCAAAAAACACTATTGTTCAAAGTTTTCACATAAAATAAAATTTCTTTAAAAATTGTAAGGATTCGTTATTATCTGTGATGAGGTATTACCCTTAATTGAAATTTTACTTCTTAATTGAAATAAAATAAACTTTAATAAAACAGAGATAAACTTTCAAATAATTTAAACCACTTCAATTTACTTTTTATATACAAATTTTCAAATCCCGAGTATTAATCTAATTACTTAGACTTAATTTTTAAAATTCTCTCTGGTTTTAACTAACTTCATCAAGGGCCAAACCAGCTCACTCAATTATTATATCAATAATAAGGCAACCTATTTAGATCCTAATTAGATACTATTTAATTTTCTATCAGCAATCAGTCGTCCCAAGTTCAAAATTATAAATTTCAAAAACCCAATTCTCCGACAATAACACTCCTGGCCGATCTTTCCAGCCATACTCACCACCTCTAAGCTAAAAACCCGCGGCGACAAGCACACTCCCAAGAAAACGAAGCGGCGATGCGCGTCCCCGCGTGTATACATATATGGTATATTCTGCCATAACTTGCCCAGATCAGCTATAAAATATTATTTTTTTAAATTGCATTTTCATAAGTATTATAATTTTTTTTCACTTATTATAACATTCAAAAGTATAATCTAAAAAATATTACACTACGAAGTATCGCTATAAAATTTTATATAACATTTTGTGATTTTGGTAGGAGACGGAACTGACCACTATTATAATAAAATCTCGAAATTGGTTGCAAAGCACGAAATTTAATAAGAAATAAGTAGGTTAAAAATAATTGTTCTTTACCATCTACACTAGTTTGTTAAATAAAATTAATAATTGTTAATAAACTTTTTCCGCATAGAAGGTTACTATATTCAACAAATAATATTGAAAAACGTATTTTACTTACCATCAAAGATTATTTAAACAGTGGTTTACTAATAGGACGGAACTGACAAAATTATTTATTAAAAAATTAAAAAGTAAAGTAACTCACGTTCGCAAAATTTTGAATTTTTAACAATTCTATGACTCCGAGCATTCGAGCTTGTGCCCCAACTGAAAGCATTGATCGTCAAATGGCGCGGTAAACCCAAGTAGCGCGCTTTTCAAAGCCACGAACGCCTTTATCAATATTTTTGTAGAAACTGTTGGACAAAAAGTATGCATCGTGATTGAATATTAATTTTTTGATTTCGAAGTTAAAACTAATGAAAATATTTATAATAAGTCCTGTGGTTTACAGTATAAATTTTGGATTTAAAATTTTTTGCTTCATTTTTATGGAAGAAAATATTTTATATCCAAAATCTTGTTTTGGACAAGGGACGGATCTGACGTTTTGATACTTTTTATTAAATCTTTTTAACAGGCGCAGTTATAAAAACAGTGCTTGACCTTTTTCCTACAAAGTTAACTACATTATACACTTAGTAGAACCAGAAAAATATTTATTTTTATAATAAAATTGATATACGAACTCTGGACGCCGTTGGGGCATGTTATGGCTGAATTACCCATATATAATCATCATCGCGACGCGTTTTGTTATCGTTATCGGGGCGGGGCGCCGGAGCTAGAGAGGAGAGGTGCCGATATCGATGCCTGAGCTAAACGCAAGGGAACCGATGACGGAACGCTATCAGTGTCAGCCCGAGCCCACAGGTATATATAGGGCCCGCCGTCTCCGCTGGGCCCTCTAGTGAACCCTCGTGCGTTACCCTGCGCACACTAGTTCGTCCTCCCACGCTTTTCTCTCTCCTCTCTCTTTTTCACTCTCTCGCTCTCTCATTCTCTTCTTTCTCGCTTGTTTTCGAGTTTACGCTCGCGCGGGCAATAAAGTGTTTGAAAAGGAGTTGGTGCACAGTGCGGCAGAACATCGGAAAATCCAGCGCGCGTAAAGCCGGAGTGCGGTTTGCTGTACTTTTTCTATATAGACGGGCGCGAGCTTTTTTCGGTCTTTCGCGCTGCGGAGTCCATAAAAAGTCGGGACGCGCCGGCCAGTGATCCTGCGGCCGCGCTTGTTGCTTTCCGAAAGGGGAAAAAAGGAAAGCGCATATACGCGTTCGCTCTAATTTTTAGTGCGAAATACTATTCGTATTGTCTCTCTGGGATAATAAACTTTTACGACTGGGTATGAGGACATAAAATCATTTTTTTCTTTTTTTTTTTATGAATATTGGTGTTGACTGAAGGATTGAGATTGTGACGTCTTTGGTATTTAATCATTTTCTAATTTGTTTTAACTTTATTTTTCAAATTCGCGCATGATGTTCTTAATCAAAGTGTAAATAAGTAAAAACACAATATTTTCTTTTGAATCAACAGTTTTACATTTTTCAAACTTGCTTGTTCAGGCCGGTGCGCCTTTTGACTATAGAGCCACGCCGAGTAGACGCCAAGTGAATCCGCCTAAAAAGCGTCGCTTCGAAAAATGACGAAAGGTGCCCCCATGGCTGATTACACATACTTTCTCGCGTACTCCCGTACGTTACATAAGCCACGTTGTCGTCCATACACACACACATGCTCGGGAAAAAGAATAAATGTAACGTTTCCACCCGCGCGAGAGAAAGACAAGAAGAATCGCTCGCCGTAAAGATAAGCCCGCGCGCGCGTTCCCCTGAAACTTTTCGGAAAGAACGAAAGGCGCGCAGTCGCAGCGCTCACCTCGTCGCCGACGTGAAATAAGAAAGACAAAAAAAGATCGGGTACCAAGTCTGATAAAAAAAAAAGAGAAACGAGGGCTTCGGTGCAGTGCGATAAGTGACACACGTTCGTTATCGATTTAGAGCCAGCTCAATCTCCCGAGTGAATCACGAGTTTGCTGGATATAGATAGTAAATTGCGCGGCGCGCGCGGATATTGTGCGTGGAATCGAGGCTAAAAGTCGCCGGGATTTCACGAGATTCTATTGTAAAAGCGAGAGCTTTTCTAGATGGACTTGGTGCGCGAGTATTTTTCGAATATATAAACGCGATAAGAGTGATGACGCGATAACGCGACTCGAGAGGTGAGAGAAAGATTAGGAAGACCGACACGTTTTCAGTTTTTTTTTTCTGTCGCACAGAGAATACGGAATGTGCCGTGTATTGTTGATAACGCGGGTTTGTGCGTGAGTTGGGATCGATAGAGATCGTTGAGTGGAATGGCAGGTAAAATTATATTGTGATCGGTACGGGAAAAAGTAGATCGTCGAGGTGATACCGTAAGCCCGGCGCTCTCGCGTTTATCAGTCAAAAGTGTTCAAGGTTTATTTGAGTCTTTGTAAAGTACTTTGTATGTCGCGCTCGAAAAGAATTGTATTTCGTGGGACGATGCCATATGGCGTCGAAATATTTTAGGTTTTTTTCCTGATAATTAAATAATCTGATAATGCGGGTCGTAATTCGTTAAAGTTTATGTATCAATAGTAAATTGTTTTTAAAATTTAATTACCCAATTAGTTTTAGACTGATCCAATACTTTCATTTAAAAATCCGATAGCATACACTTTTCTTAAATAATAACTGCGCATTCCAACTTAACGATTCTATTATGCACTATACGAGAGACAGGTTAAATCGCGTAAACTAAAAGTCGATCGCAAGTCACCGGGTAGTAAATCTTCATCTACGAATCATTTCAAACTTCATTTTTCCAAAATCAAAAAGAGAAAGAGAGAAGAGAAAAAAAGTAAAGGGCGCGTCCCAGTTTATCCATCCTTCTCCCCAGTGAGCATGCACGTCGCTGAAAATCGCTTGCAGACCGGGCGCACTTGAGTTGGAAGTGGGGATCTAGACAGTGAGTCCGAGGAATTTGCCAGATCTAACTCTTCCAGCTCGAGATCGCTCGGCGACACGTCGCCGAAAAAAGAAAAGAACCATAACAATAATAACGTTCGGATTATCAGCGGCAAGGATCTTTTTCTATTTCCAATTCGAATCAATACGCTCCTATCGGGCGATCTTGGGACGATAACGGTTGCCAGGTGCCAGACGGAAAAAGAGAGTCCAGTCGAGGGTTCGAGGTTCAAGTGGAGTAGTGGTCTCTACGCTTTGTGATAAAGTGAGATTCAACTCCTCCAACTTATTCCTGGGACCCCGTGTCGGCGTTTTGCCAGATCAAGAGTGCGATTTTAAAAAGTGCCGATGGACTAAGATTGCAGCTTGTTACTTGTTGTAGAACTTTAGATTTATAGTCACTTTGTTAGCTAATGGATGTTTATGTATAATTTGTTAAATATTTGTAATTTTCTCCAATATGTAATGTGCCTTTTATTTGTATTTCTTTTACAGTGATATGCAACTTTTTACAGTGTTTACAGTTAATACAGTACAGTGCAAAAGTTTACTAAACTTTTAATAATATTTTTAAATTTATTAAAACTTTAGATATTTTGATATCTACATATTTGTCACTTATAAAATTATAAAAAATGTATAATAGTTCAAACTAATATTTTTTAGTACTATGCAGTATTAAATTTTATACGCAAGTAATGGAAAAATAATGAACTATTACTACATTCTTATAGAGAATATAGCAAAAAACATTTTTGTATGAATAGATTGTAGCATTACGAATTTGTTAAATACAAAAATTAAATAGATTTTGTTATTCACTTTAATTTCGTGTACTTTCCACTGTACTGTGACAATATATTTATAATAAAGTTTATGGCTTATTAAAAATGTTTTATAACCAATAATTTTATTAATCAAATTGTATTATAAATATTATTTATTAAATATACATAATTGTAATTAATCATCATTGTTTCTGTCAGAAAATAAAAAATATTTTGTTGTTACCTTAAATATATTTTAATAAATTATTTTAAATCTAAATTAGCCCTTTTTATTCAAGGACTGATTAAAAATTAAAAACAAACTGTTTGTTGAACACTTTGAAAAGATTTTTTATATTTCGGTCATGTTTTATCCTTTAAAACACTCTTAAATGACAAGAAACTATCAAAATCCGAAAAACTTTCAACACGATGAAAACGAAGTCACCGTGAAAACCTCAAAGCAAAATTATTTTTTAACTAAAGTTTTAAGTAAAAATTGTGAATATTATTATGAAAATTTATAACCAAGATTATAGTAAAAAGTAATATATTTATTTCTCTACTTCGATATTATTAAATTCTTTTAAATAAATAATAATCCTTAAACTATTCAATCGCTGCGGGTGCAAAATCAAACACGCACGCTTTCTTTCAACAAACATATCCCACTAGAAAGCCCTTTTTAAACACCCTCTAACTCGCAATGAATCAAACAACAGATATCGAAGATAGACAAGGAATGCATCAATGCACTTCTCACTCTCGAGCATCTGAGCCTGATGTGCCAGGCGTCACCGCTCGATAAAAGCTCCGAGCTGCCCAATAATTTGCAGCAAAGCGCCTTGCCGGTCAGCCAGCCGGCTAACAGCAACAGTAACAACAACAATAACAACAACAATAATGGCGCGAGCCTGGGAAAGAGCTCGAGGCGCTCGACGTATCCGGACATCGCGGAGAATCCACTCGTTGACGACCGCATTCGTTCGATGCAATTCGACTTCGACACGCTTGGCATTCTACCCAAGTGCCAGCAGGCCGAGCTGCTTTTCTCCATGTTTGCCGATGGTCAGGCGCCACGTTATTTTCCTGCCTTTTCTATTCTTTTTTTTGGGATTGCGAATTCGTTTTACCGTTTGTTTGTCTGATTGTTGGGGTAACTTGAAATTCTCTTGTGTATATGTAAAGGTTTATTTTTATCGTTTTATTTAAAAAAGAAAAAAATGAATAATTATTTTGAACTTGGCAAAATATTTTAATAATCCTGGGCAATCTAAAATTTAAAAATAACATTTTAACTTTTTTCTGTGAATCTTAAAAAAATTAATTTCATTTAAAGCTAATAGAAGTTGAGTTTTGGTATGCACAGAAATAAATTTTGATTTTTTAATTTTAATAGATTTTAATGACCAACTCCACGGAGACGCTAACGCCAATAGAATTTTAATGGAAGGCCTGTTAAATCACATAAAAAGTTTGCACAATAAGGAATTGATTCTCAGCGCCGCAGACTCAGACAGGTTCTCCAAAATGCTCGCAGCGAGGCCCAGAGAGGAAGGATCGAAGCCCTTATTTTACAATTACGGTACTCTCAAGCGTTCAAATACAATAAAAAACCAGGCGTCCGCCAAAAGGAATTTTAAAAATTCATTCTTCACCCTTAGAATCGGAGCGTAGCGGCAACACGTCGCGGTACCCGCGCTGGCGCTGTTTCGTCAAGGGCATCAGCGTAACCCACGTAATTGTGACGCTCCTCCCAGCCGCTGAAAACGATGTCCACCTAATGACTTGTACCGAGGAGGACGTCGATCGGCAGGCTCTTACCACTCCTATTTACGTTCACGATTCAACGAGCGAGCACATCGAGTACAAGCAGCTTGAGACCAACGACGGCGAGCACACCTCGACCCAGTCCGGAGACGTCTCGCCGGTTCAGCGAACTCGAGCTCCAACAACAGTAAGTAGCCTGAGAATCGGGCTATTCTGATTCCTGCACATATTCCTTTGATTTTGACATTGTAGAAATGAGTTGTTTTTCATATAGAATGAGAATCGTGTATAATAACGAAATATTTCATTGTGCTCGAAATATCCTTTGGATCAGCAGCATTATTACTTGGACAGATATTTAAACAAAATGCTCTTTCAACTGCAACGTCTTTTTCTCACTGTAGGAAAGCAACGATCTGGAGTACTTCAAGCAAGCCCTGGCCTTTAGCACTCCCAGAGCCACGGACGCCTTCTCGAAAGCTCCAACCTCGGCGGAGGGTAGCGCCCGGCGCGGTTTAATCCTGCCCATCTACGTGTACGATTGCTCGCTGGCCCTGCTCATAGACGCCCTCATCGAGAAGCTCGAGAGGCCGCGATTTCGCGATATCTATCGGGACCATACGTTCAAAGTCGGCGAGCAGTACCGTGAAGATTTTGTGAACCTCAAGTCGGGAGAGAACACGAAACCTTCGTCGCCCGAACCGAAGAGCGAGGACTCCGACAATATATCAAGTGGTAATTTCAACTTTTATTCGATGATTAAAAATGATATTGGGATTTGAAAAAAATATAGTTCGCGGGAAAATTATGTTGGTTGTGTACCTTTCAGATCAGCGTAATCTCATGGACCACTGTAAAGTTCTGAGCCTCGCCCACTGCAACTCATACGTGGTCGCGGTTTATAAGTCTCTGATACTGCAGCAGCCGCTCAGCTACGACGATATGGAAGCGGCGGTGGAGCAGTGCGAGGAGGGTCTTATTGAGATCAACATTACGGACTACTTGCGCGCTGTCTGCAGGCATCTCAGCTCGTCCAACAATGCTGTAGCTGGCGAAGAATCGCCCTGCAGCGAAATGCGCAACATTCATAATCTTATTAAGGAAAAATTCAAGAAAATCATCAACGTTGCCTTTAAACAAGTGCCTGTTCATCCCGACTTTTACTACTGCCTGCCTTCATGGAAATCGGATAAGGTGGTATTAGCTGATTGATCATTACTTTAGTTTTATGTATTATAAAGAATTTAAGTTTTTTAAAATTCAAATAAAACTTTTGTGTAAAACTATCGATTTTCTAACGTTTTAAATGATTTCAGGTTGATGCGGAAACTCAAGCTTCATCGGATAGTGATGATGACGTACGTTTCACCTTCAATTCAGAAGCTGTTAATGGAAAAATGTGTTCGTTTAAAAAAGGTAAATAATTTGATTATTTTTACGTAAGAAACGTATTTCTATATTATTATTCTTTCAAAGATTACATTACTGTTCTTACCACAATAATTTTCTTCTTTAAATTTTGGCAGCAAATCACATCAATACAATGGTTTGGTTTAACGGTGGCTTACACGAGCGCTGTAAGCCCTCTGAAAGCTCAGATTCTGTCGAATCCTTTATCAGTGATATACAAATGGACCCTGAACACGTTCGAGAACATCCGCTTTTTCTTCAACTTAACTGTTCCATCCATTCAAAATCAAGTTTTTCAAGTACTGCGGTCAAACTCTTACCTACCTGTTTCACGGAAATCACCCAAAAGCTTGAAGACTATAATCTCAAAAATTCTTCTTCCTCGGGCTTGAAGGTCACGCTCGATATTATCTGTTTGAACCTGCCAAAAGAAGTTCTCGAGGTAAATAAGCGACGATTATGTTTTTTACATGCTTTAATAAATAAGCAAAAGAAAATATGAATATTAAAAATTTTAATGTGCCTCTAGGTAAGCATTGAGCATACGCCGACCGGATTAAGGACAACATCGTACTGCAGTGAAGGTAGTATGCGCTGCGGCACCGACACTAATGAATGTAGCTTTGAACGCATGCAATCTTGCGATGGTGAACCTATTCATGAACATTTAAACAATTTACCATCTCATCAATACTCTGCGGTTTCGAGTCTCGTCGAAGAGATTCATTGGTTGTTGAGAGACGAAACTGCTGCTGTACTGCTGGATAAGCCCTCGCCAACCGAGGAAACGCTAAACTTCGTAGCTAGACACGTAGCAGACTCAAATAATAGGACGAGCTGCTACATGGACAAAGTACACCTACACTTCGTTTTCTCGTCGGACAATAGTCTACCAAAATTCATTGAGGAACTCACTAAGTTGACAATAGATCGATACTCTATTCGGCAAGAGGGCAGTTTGTTTTACTTTATAAAACATTTTGGGCCTGTAAATGATACACTCACTGATGATGAAGTGAGGCATTCGTCTTTAAAAGATGTTAACACAGAAGAACATAAACGTAAGTATATTAAAAATTATGTTATTTTCATTTTATAAAAGCGAATACTACATTTTTTAAAATGAAAGTTTTGCTAACTGCTAAACAAAATGAATTTAATTATTATTGGAATTATACTATAATTATACATAATTTTTTTCAAATTTTTCACAAAATTTAACAATTTTTAGCATTTGAAGATAACAGCGCGGCTTTCAGCGATGATATGAATTTTGCTGCAAACTCACGCGTGAAGAAACAAGATTCAGGTGATCCTCCTGGATGCCATTCGGAGATCTCGAGTATAGGCGATAATCAAGTCGGTACTGACGATGGCTACGAAGGTGACAGCAGCGATTCCGATGATGAGTGCCAGTGGCTCGTTGACCTCGATCGTCGACGCGATATTTTGCCTAATTTTTGGCTAATATTACGTGTTGAACGTGACCATGTCAATATCTACTTTCATTGTCGTTTTCTTGAGCTCACCTCTCCGGAGGTCGATCGTTACCAACAGGTACAAAAGACCGCGGTATCGGAGATCAAATCTATTTGTCGTAAAGTTAATCAGTATTTGTTACTGCGTGATTTGCACGACAAGCGCATTTGTGACTCGCTACTTGAGCCCGAATCTATTGAGGATCACACGTGGAAGGCTAACGATAGTAATGTTGATGCAAACCCTTCCATGCAGAGTACCAGTTCTTGTACAGGTAACTGAGAAACTTGTTTTTCTATGAATATGTTAACAAATTTAGCCCATAGTTTAGAAAGTCATCATAAAATTTTTTAATTTTTAGTATCGTCAAATGTTACGCCAGGTATGTTCCGATGCCCGATAGTGTGGGAAGTGCCGTTTTGTTTGCATCACCGTCTGAAGACCGGGCCTGGAAAAACAGGCCTATCACGTGGAATCAAAGCATTGCAGGCTGTACTTAACCGTTTCTCCGTAAATAACCGTGCTAATATGTTTGTTTATCAGGAGAGCAATGGTAATGTTTTCTATCTGCGGTTACATGAACGCACAAGCGATGATCGACCATTGCAAGCTAGCAAGCTCTCCGAGAGCGACGAAAAACTTATGGTATCACGCAGTAGTAGCATTGCTTCACTCTCACAGGCCAAAAGTTTGGGTGTGTCTGTGGACCAATCTACATCTTCTAACTCAGCCATGGAATTGCTCAGGCCAAGGGTTCGTTCTTTCGGCGAGAGGGAGTCTGATATACTCAATAAGTCTGGCGATTCTATCGTACTTATGGTATGTGCTTATAAATTTTACACAATGAAATTCACGGGTAATGCTATTATGTATAATAAAAGTTAACCATCACACTTTTATCTATGAACTTTTTATGTGCCAGGTTCATGGAATATCAGAGGCTGGACCGGAAGTAAAACGTGAACTTGTACAGGTTTTGCAAAATCGCCTAGACGATGCAGTTTTAGAAGTACTCTCCGTGATGTTAGCAAGAAATCCTATGTGCAAACTCACACCGTCGGACGTGCACTTCATTCAAAGACCGTACCGAAACCCCGAGAGCGTTATCCGATTGACGGTGCAGCAGCGCTGTCTTCGTCAAATGGGCGCTCTTGGCTACTACCTTCGCCAAAATATTTTACAGTTCCTCTATACGCCTAAGTATACTGATACGAGAGCACACTCACACTTTCAAGATTATTCACAACCCGAAGGATCAAACAAAAGAGTTCCAGAGACTGATATATTTTTGTACAATCAAAGTCATTCTAGCGGTAGTAAAGGCATAGCTTGTATTGCAATTGCAATCGTTAACGAAAAAGGCGATATTATTGCTACTGAGAACGAAAACGTTTTGAACTCAATGTTCTCGGACTGTCCCGAAATTCGTGATTTTGAGGACATAGTATCGACCAACGTCTACTGGGGTCAAAATTGCGTTAGTAGAATATAAGTAAAAATGTATAAATAGATTTATAATTAGATTGTCTGATTATTATTTTCATTTTCTTTTTAGGAGAAAAATGATACTCAAACATTAGCTAGAGCGTACATCGAATTTCGTATATGGAAACAAGGTCGAGTAAATTTAGAATCTCTCGTTCAAAAACTAAAAGCTGCGGTACGACATGCCAATTGGGACTTAGTCACAGAGTACAATTTCCTTCCAACGCCTTTAGCTGAACCTTTAATCGAAGATTCCGATGATACTGATGAAACATATATAGGTAGCGACCCTTCAGAACTTAGTAAATATGAATTAGGTACGCTTAAAATTTATCACGTGTAATTAATTTTTTATATTAATAAGAATTAGTATACTTAAATCAATACTTTATCTATCAGAAAGCAAAAAATATCATTTAATGTTTTTGTAGGTGTCAAGGGTAAATTGCACAAAGTTTATCACACAACACTAGCTTACTGGCTTCAATTTGCGCTAGACCTCTCAGCTCCGGCAATAAAAAAGCATGTTGTTAAATTAGAAAGGCGACATTCGCTGCCGGTGATCCTCAAAGAACTACAAAATCTTGTTCATAGTCACGCACTCGATACAACAGCTCGCACATTTGTTCAGTGGAGTAGACAACCATTTATCGATGGTTCATCTCAGGACGAGTTTTTGTTAAGCAAAGCTGTTGAAAACATCGACGGGAATATTAAATGGATAACAAGCGCTGCTGAACAAGAATGTTCTGATGACTTAATTTACTTACCTTATGATTCGACAAAAGAAGGTACATATATTAGAAGCATTTTGATTGCTCGGAATTTTAGTCAGTGGAAGGCGTCTTTCAGCAATAAAATAGACCCAGAACAACTTATACCTAAAGGTATGAATGTTCTTCACATTTATCTCTCTTTATAAATTAAAATAATAATTAAACTTTTATTATTTAATTTTTAGATCAAAAATTACTTCAAAAATTTAATGCTTTAATTCTTGAAAAGACATTTGTACCTAGACAAAGACTTTTATTAGCCAAAGTTCAAAGTCAACATGTATGTATTATCAACTAATTAACATGTTTTAAAAATTAAATAAACACTTAACAATTTTTTTTTATATATGTAGATTATTCTTTATATGTACAACTGGTCGAAGGAGCGCTCAGAAAAATTGATAAAACAAGTATCAAATTTAGGTCTTTGGTTATTCTCTCGGTCAAACCTTTACTCTAATATAATAATGCAAAAATTGGGATTGTTTCACCATCAGCCATCACAAAATTATGAACAAGAGACGCAAAATAATCCTCAGTACTACCAGATAACTGATATGGAGAGTCTTGCTAAATTTCCAAACGTACCTCACGGCGACAGTAAAGAATGGCAAAGAATGGGCAGCAATCGCGTCCAAACTAGTAAAAGTGGGATCGTACTATCTAGAAATCAGATGCTGGGTCAGGTAATGCGTGATGCCAAGCCAAGCGGTCAATATCCGCCTAACATTACTGATCCTGTAGTCAAAGCTGCTTATGACTTCCAAGAACTTCGTCACAAAGAAAAAAAGACTAAAGGTATTTTATAAAAAAAAACACTTTTAATAAAATCTTAACAATTACAATTATGTTTAAGGCAATGTAATAACTTCATTGTTTCCAATAATAATATTTTCTTAGTTTTCTCATTGAGTTTGAAAAAATACATAAAATATGGTATGTCATAGATTTTTATTAACATTTTAGCATATCAGAGAAATATTTTGCTAAATTTTAAAATAAGGTACCTTAATTAAGTGTAAGTGATTTTACAATTCTTTTACGTAATAAACTGTCACTTTTGTCACCGTGACTAAACAACCTCTAATTTTTTTTATTCATTTCTTTTAATACTTACAAATTCTATGTTTTTGATAATAATTAAAAATGTATTTGCTCACATATTTTTTTAAGTATTGTTTTAAAGCTGAATTTTACAATAAATTTTTTATTTGTCTTATTAGAAATAATTTTTGTAAATATTTTTCTCTTGTTTTATTACATGTTTGAAAATACTAAAAAGTATTGCATTAAATTTAAAATAATGAGAAAATATGTAATTATGACAAAAATAATTTTTTAAAACAATAATTTACTTAACAAAATAATTTTTTTGTCGTTAGATGATTTGAATAAACTTCATACAATGTGGCAAAGTCGTGGCGCCGTTCCGAATATTCCAATTTCCTTGGCCACTCTGAACACTTTCAAACAGCACTCGCGTCTTATTCATTATTGTCACACGCCTCTACTATTCTTACCGTCTTGGCGGTTACAATCAGCAGCCACAAGAGATCATTCATTGACTCCTCCGCCGTATCATTTACCAATTAACCCACAGCAGAGATCGAGGACTACCAGTGATGCCTCCAACAAGAGAATCATGACTGAGTGGCACAAGGAAATATGCGAATTAATGTTATCTGAGTATAAACAGTACCTTCAAGTACTCGGATTCAATCCTATACAGATAGAATCACATCAAAAAACGTAATTTTTATTTTATTAAACCAGACATTTAAATTAAACAGTTTTTAAATTATTTATATTGTTTACACACATTATTGTACAGCATTTATTAATTTTACTTATTATTTGGATGGAAATATTTAGGATATTTACTGCCATATTAGATGATGATAGATGACGACTCAAACATTACTTTTATTTTACAGGACTGATGAGATTGTTCTTACTCAAGCCTTTTATCTTAAAAAGTCTATGCTGGGTGGGATTTTGTTATTCGAAATTCTTTTGGCGGAACCATTTTTTATTGTTAAATTAAGAGTAATTGAATGCAGTCGGCTACAAGCGAAATCCAGTAGTGCCTTAGTAAATCAGGTAACAATCACAGTTTAATAACAAGGTTTATTGAGAAAAATATATTCATATATTTGTTTATTAAAATTAATTATTCTTTTTCAGTTTATGTTAAGCTTTGTGGATGCCTGTGATAAGATAAAAATAAATATGCATTTACATTCCTTCACCTATGATTTTCACTTACGGTGTATACATTCATACATCGCAGGAAATTCCCAATGGTCTTTAAAACATGGCTATCATCTCACAAACTTTTTGGAAGATTTCAACAAATATTATAGCAAAGCTCCTAATTATGCTAGAAATTTAATACACAGTGGTAAGTTATGCTTTAATTCAAAAAATAAAATTTACTACCTTTGTTTAAAGAAGATTTCACTTCAGGTGTTGTAACGGTAAGCAGCCTAGTGACTCCCGCGCATACGCTCTATCAGTACCTGCTCTCTCACGAAAAAACATACGGCATGCAGGTCTTTTCTATGTCCGATGACACAGATGACTCACAGCGTAGCGAGTACGTGCTTGTCAAGCTGCAAAGCACGCCTCTTGTGAGTTATCATGATGCCCAAGATACAAAGTACACGGATGATTTTGATATCGCGCTCATCGTTACTTGGCTGGAGCAATTTACCCAGCCGGACAATAGGGAGATCACGCTTAAGTACTACCTTATGTTGACGAGCAAACGCGAGTTATATCCAAAAAGGGAGGTCGAAAATAACAATAAAATCGGCAAATTCCGTCCGGTGTATAGCGTAGTGAAATCGATATCAAATTCACAAATGGACAGCCCATCTGAATCAAGCCCCATTTCGGCCACATCGCCATATCTAGGAAAGCAGATCAAGAATGAATTAATTTCAAGTTCGAGTGATCTACAAGCAGAGATGGGCAGTTCTAGATGGGTAAAATATTGTTACATTTTATTTCGTTCACTCCTATTAATTTTATTATATTTCTTTTAATGAAATCAAAAACTATTAACAAATTTTTATTTGAAACAGGATATTAATGCTGCAGAATCATTAGGATCGTTGCGTGAAGATGACAACCTGCACTCGGAGAATCCAGATAATAATTTAAATAGTCCCCTGGCACCAACGCCTCCTCCAGTTCCAGATTCTCCTCTTGCACCTAATGTTCTCAATGCATCTTCGTCCTCATCTACCAACCTGACCCACATTCGTCAGGAATCCGTTAACTACCTCGGTTATTACTCATCGCACGAGCAGCTCATGCAGCAGCTTATCATGTCTCAGGCTAGCGCAGCTCAGCAACATATCAAAAATATGATTGAACAAGGCGCATTGCACTGCCGTACCCACCTTCTCTGGAATCGTTTGCTAGAGAGCAGATCAACAATGACGTATTCTGAATTTTCCGAGCTGCGTTCGTTAGCCTGCGTTGAACCTCTGTCTAGAATAGATCCAAGACTGAGTCCCTTGTTCAATCAGTCTATTGCTTGGTACCAAACCCTAGCGAAGGTATTACAGAACAAATATCAAGAGTATCACAAGCAGTTCAATGCACCAGATGGAAACGTCATGCATCATTTAATACTGCATCCGAATTACGTGCAGGCGTTTATGATGCTCACCATCGATCTACAAACTTCTAGGGGTGTAAGTAAATTCTTGAGGAATTTAAAAAAAAAAAAAGAAAATAACATAATGTTAAATTTTTTTATTTTAAAATATTTATTTTGTTGAAAATAAGGAAACTTTACACATAAACTAAATCATTTTAATTTATGTATATTTTATAGAAAAATTTATACATGTTAATAAATAATAAGCAAATTTATCAGTAAAATTAACTCGTTAATCTGTTTCAGGAATTATATGCTGTATATAGAAAGTCAGAAGAAATTATAAGTACCCCTTTTACGATTGGGGATATCTATAGTTTAATTGAAGACTTTGTCAATGCCTGTTGTTTTCATCTTTGGGTGGGACTTTATTCTTAAATATAAACTTTATAAATTTTGTTTTTTATGTTTAGAGACGGAGAGTGTCTGTTATTTGTATGTTATTGTAAATAAAAAAAAATATTTTCTTGTTAATTATATTATTATTATTTCTTAAACCTAATTTCCACAAATTTTCAAGATGTATATGTCAGGAGTATACTTTGAAAAAGCTATAGACAAAGTATACTTTGATACTGTAGTTAAAAATATTAAATAAAATGATTTAAACATTTTATTAATAGTTAAGACAATAAACGTATATACAAAAAATGTTCTATAGAAAAAAATATTTAAAAAATTAAAATTTTCACGTTCTGTTTAGATGCGTAATATACTATTTTTAGTTTTTATCAAACAATAAAAATAAGAATTTTCAATTTTTTTCGACGAAATTTAAATTACTGTAATTTTTGAGCAGAGCATCGTATTATTTTAAACTATCTAAATCTTAAATAGTATACTTTTAATTTAAATATTTTTTCAGATTTATGTTTAAAATGCATTTATTGAAAGCTAATTTATCAAAAATATATAATTTCATAACAAAATTTTAAGATTAAGGTTTTTAGATTTTATATAAACAATCATTTACCGGTTTTTATTTGCAAAATAGACTGATGATTCTAATTTTGTTATATTTACTATAAGAGCTTAAGTACATAGAATTCTTCATTACTTTTTCTTGCTGCCTTCATAAAATAAAGGCTTAAAAATTGTCCCTGTCGAAAAAATTTCAAAATATAATAAAATTCTACATCCTGGACTAAAAGCGCTATTAAAGTTCATTTTGGACTGCTAGGTAGGAATAGGGTAAATTTTAATGAATGAACAAAAACAGATTTATGTACAGAAATGTTTTATTCTTAAATTATGCACAAATTGCAATCAATACAAATGTATCTGAAACAAGCAAGTTGGGGGATATCTCAGTTTTTTTTGCCGCCTTACAGTGATATAGCGTACAATCTCTGATGTTAAGAGGGGCAGCTACTTTGTTCAGGTGTCAATTATACGATAGTTTCATTAACCGGCGTACGTTTTTTTCATTATTCTTTCTCTCACTTGATTTAGTATCCGTTTTCACAATAATTATCAGACACGTCCGATCGGTTGTTGTCATATCCGGAAGAAGAAATACCACAGTTTTTTAATTCTTAAATTGAATGAGCCTTCAATTTAACTTTATCGTTGACCATCTATTTTGTATAGCTCTTGGTACAGTAAAGCTAATTTATTTGTTCAGACATCCACATTTCTACCAAGTTATAATATAGTAATAAAGGTATGCGCGCGCACGCTAAGTCTTCGCTTCAGCTAGATATCATAAAAACATGTATCATTCCTTCTCTCTGGCACATCATACATTGGTATCGCTAAGTATAAGTTTACTTTTCCTCTTATAAATCATGTGAAAACAATCGCATTGTGTGAGACCTGGGCGGGGTTCTGTAATATCAATCATTCTTTTGATCGATAAATTACAGAGTTTACGCATTATACCGCTGATATAATAAGGGAGAAAAACGAGGATTCAAAAAAAAAAGAAAAAAATTTATAGAAAAATGGAAAAACGGCGCGAAGCTTACACAGCGGTGGACAAATTTTCGAGGAAAAAGTGAACCAACACTTTATGCGCTTAAGCGCCACTTTTTTCTCGCGTCCAACTCGCGACGCGTGCACAGGCCGCTTAATTGTTAATTATTTTATCTCATCTTTTTTTATACTTTTATAATCTTATTTTTAGCCAGTTTGATCGGCAAATATTTTATAAACTAATTAATTAATTAGCACTCTGCATTGAAACATAAAATTCTAGTGTCGTGTCTCAAGTAACTACTAGTAATCGTAAATAAACGAAAGAAAAAGAAAAGAACAACTCAATCATGTATAGCAAATAATGAAAGGAACATCATTGGGATACCGTTTTAACCAGGATTCACTACAGCTGCCGTTTCTCTCTACTTTTTCCAATCTTCTTTTCGCTTTCTCAACTTCACATTTTTAATCGCCATTTCTCGTCGAACGGGTGTTGAGACCTTTGCGTCGATGACGAGTTTCTATCTAGTAACGGTTCCAATGCCCACTTCTTCAACTGCCAAATGTTGAATCTTCGTCGACTTATTTCCGTTACTAAGATGAATTCATCTGTGACTTTAATTGACGCAGGAGCAGCGAACGCTCGACCGGCTTTCCCTGTCCTTTTTGTTCCTTCGAACATCAGCTCGGGCGCACGCTGCGGACATCATTCGGTGTGAATGTGTAAGTGTAGGTGGCCTCGAGCGGGACACCGTCGATCGAGAGTTGAGTATAAAAAATGAGGCACAGTTTCACAATCACGAGGGAAAATTCTTTCTCTTTCTCACCACATTAAACCGAATTGTGCGGCCGCTGCTGCTACTGCCTCCCAATGAATGCGTCCGTATATTGAATCGACAACGGCGGTCCCTTTGATTCTGGACTCCGTTATCGCTTCTTTTTATTTTTTTTTTAAACTAAACCATGCATGAATATTATATGTGTCCTTAAATGTTTTATTTTTTTTTTTTACTTTTTTAATCCTTTTTATCTTTAAGGAGAATGACCGTCGATTATAAGTGTCGTTATTTGTTTTTTTTTCTTATCCGTAGCAAACAGTCTTACTGACGAGCATAGGTTAATCTTCTTGTCGCGTTTCAAAAATCGTGTGTAGTCCATTAGTGAATAGAGGTTAATGCGTCATGTTACGTGCTGATGTAGGTAGCTCATTTCTGGGTTTACAATATACACCATTTATATATATATAATCTATATATATCGTGTTGCGGGCAGTTCTCATAACTTTTTTTGTTTGTTTTCTTGTTACTCTTACTTTTTGCTTCGGCTTTCGTATCTCGACTCTTGATGCTTTTCATCATTTTATATTTGTTTTTCTTTCATCTTTCGTCGCACTTAAAAAAAATTCTGTAATCTCGCCCATTATGTATTCTGTCCCTTAAAAACGATCGCTCGCTTCCATCAGTTCGTCTTGGGGGGGATGTTCTCTCGCCGTTTGCCATCGGTAATTAACGAGCACCGGCGGGACCTTAGCCACTGGTACCGTTGACCATGGCCTCCTTGGGTTTGCTGTTCTGAGAGACGCGAGCATAGCGGGATCTCTGCTCTCGCTGACCCTTCGGACCCTGCTGTTGTTGCTGTTGCTGGTTGCTGTTCGTCGAGGCCGAAATATCGTTGTTCGACGGCGTACCTTCTTTACTTACAACGTTCGCGCCACCTGACTGGTCACCCTGCCCTGCGCTACTACCTGCAAAAAAGAGTTTGTTTAATTATGTTTTATTGATATTGGTATTTATAGATAAAATTTTTAGATAATTATTTGCTAATGTTACGCTTTATAATAACACTACATTGTACTATAAACAGTTTTAAAATTGTTAAAACGTTTTAAATACTTGTTTATTTTAATATAAAATAATTTCTCAACGAAAGTAAAACAAAATAAAATTTTATCAATCTTTCTGAACAACTTTTCTCTTCTTTGAGCTGTGATGCCCGAAACAAAAAAAAGTCAAGGCATTTCGTCCAAGATATTTAGCATGAACTCTTTAGTGATTCACTAGCTACCCTTTCTCAGATGCAGAACTAAAATAAAAAAAAAAAAAATAAAATAAAATAAAATAAACCCAAAAAAAAAATAAAATAAAATAAAATAAAATAAACCCTAAATAAAAATAAAATTATGCTAAACTAAAATAAGAGTAAAAAAATGTTATTAATTTAAGATAAATAAATACTTTATTCTTAGTTCAAATGTCAATGTACCTATATAGTGCAAATACGGGAAAAAAGAATTCTTGAAAAATCAAGTAACACAGGTTTTGTAACTTTTTTCTCTTTTCCTTATAATAATTTTATTAAAAAATATTTTATATTATGTTACCTATATTTTTAATAAACTCGACTACCATTAAAAGTCTGAAATAAAGTATACAAATGAAACGGGAATAAAATAAACCTTTATGCCACTCTAACCTCAAAATCCTAACTTTAAGATGATTTTTCGGCTCTCGTGGCATAAAATATGGTTCGATCTGGTGCGTAAGGTGATGTTTGCCTCGTTCGACTTTTCATCTCGTTTGACTTTCCGCTCGGGCGGAAAATGTCTCACGAGGCAACTAACAACCATCTTTCACACCCGTATCGAAATCTACTATTCTTTTAGATGTTGGTTAAACAACTATAGTGGACCCACAGTCAAAACAAATTTTTATATTTATTCGTTTTTTCATAATGTATATTATTTTTCCAGAAAAAATTATAGATGAATCTCAAAAATATGTGTACTCTAGATTGTTTCCTAACATAATTTACTATTATCAATCATAAAGAAACTAAACCACAATCTGAGTACATAATTTACCTCGTCTACTATTGGATGGCGTAGCACTGCGCTGACGATAGCGTCGTAAGCGTCTTTTCGATCCTCTGGAGCCACCTTCCATGCTCGATACCGACTCTACATAAATACAAACCATTGTGACCATCCATTAGTCTATTTTGTTTCATAAATTCATTTATTTTTATACAGGCTTGTTTGTGAGAATAAAAACTCGGACGGGTTAGTATCAGGCATTGAGTTAATATACCCAGTTATAAATTTAATAACAGAGGGTGGTTAGATGGTCACAAGTGTTTGCTTAATTTCTAGTGGCAGTCTAAAAGCATTCAAGAGTAGGTAATCTACTCTTTGTTAAGTTTCTATTGACTGTACAATCAGAATATCGACTTTGCAATGGTACCTTATTTATGATTAAAAATTTGTTATTATCTATAGAATTTTTAAAAATATTTTTAGTATTTAAATAAGTTTATGATTAAAGTAGAAATTTTATTTTAAGTAAAATTAGTAAATTAGTTTTTAAAAAATATTCACATTCACCGACACCAATTAAGAGATTCCGAATAAATTTTAGATATGACTGTACAGACAATATATTCTTATTTGATAATTTTATCATCAATGCTCTTTCTTAACGTGCAGAGCACTTGCATGCTTTTGGCTCGCGTCAGACACACCAATGGCGATTTGTTGCACTTTCCACAATAAAACTTTTGAAAAAAAACAAAAAAAAACTTATTTCTTCGTCACATACCTCTGTCAATACTCGACACATCCTGACTGTCGAGGACTGTATCCTCATCGTCTGTAGTTCGACGACGATCGTCCCTGCGGTCGCGGCGTTGCGTGTTGGGTCGACCTCCACCCTGCCTGCCGCCATAACCGGTTCCACCTCCCGAGCCACCCTGACCACCTTGGTGGCCTCCCCTTGGTGGCAAATCGCGGACACGGTCTTCATTACTATCGATAGTATCTCGGCGCATACCTTGACGATCAAAATTTCCGGCTTTATCAACAGAGGAAATTTATTGAGATTAAAGTATCATAATTTGATTGATTATTAAGTGGTATTTTCGCAAAATTAAATCTAATTATCATATCTTAACTTTTATAAGTTAACTTATACAAATATGAATTAACAGAAAATCATAAATTAATAAAACTACATAAATAAATAATAAAAAATTTTCTTTTAATTATACATATTCACAGTTTTATTAGTTCTATTCTATAAGTTCTATTATTATATTTACCACTATTATGTCTCGTGGGAGCTCTGCCCCTGCCACCACCGCGACCTCTAGTTTGACCACCTCGGCCACCACGACTGCTGCTAGTTTCTTCGGATCCCATTGGCATACGTCTTGTAGGTTGGAAGCTGTGCATGGGCCCTGTATTCGATCCGTGAATGCTTCTTAGCTGTTGATCGATTTCCAGTTTTTCTTGCCGCAATTGCTCAACTTCCTGTTTAATTAACAAGAAAATAAAATTTGTTATTCTCTTTCCTACTTTTTGAATTCATTTTATATTTTTATCATTCTTTATTACTCTATTATAATATTTTAAGCAATTAAATACAATTAATCATTAATAATAATTTTATTATTTAATTTTTTTATAATAGCTGACAATCATAATAGTTTAAGATCACCTAAGCGCACCTATTGTATGCAACATATTTTTCGCATAGTGTATACAATACTGAACAATTTAGATACTATACCTTGAGGTGTGCTAAATGATACTCCAATAGAACTTTGGCATTCGAGATACTTTCAACAGTACCCACAAACACAAATGGTACCTGCCCTTCCTCTCTTGGAATAGTTGGTTGAGGTTCATTATCACCTTCAATTTTTACTCTCACCTAAAAATCAGATATCAGAAGTGATGTTTAACATTACAATGCAAAAATAAGTTAATTTATTTTATTGATATAAAAACAAATCATACATTAATAAAACTCAAAATAGACTTCTATCTTATTGTTCATTATTTGTACTCAAATTTGTAGCTATAGGTTTTAAAATATAACGATGACTAATACTAGGGAACCAGTACTGGTTTCTTTTCAAGCAAAAAAAAATGAGGGTAATGAAAATTTCTAAAATATGCTTATACTTACAACACCACTCTTATCCACGATTTCCTGTATAATACGGCCGTTTTTACCAATCACTTTTCCCACAAGAATGCGGGGAACTTGAATTGATTCTTCACTGTATTCTAGCATAGAACGAGCCTTCTTCACAGCATCGTGAGTCTATGTGTGGATAAATAAATAAATTAATTAATTTACATTTTCAGTATCAATTTAGCATTAAAAAAAGAATCATTTAAACTAAGATTGCCTCTTGATTAATATTTATTAAAAATGAGTTTCTTAGAAGAAGTAGATGTAACCATTAAATCAGTCTTAAATGATTTATTTATGGACAAAATCAGTTCTAATTTTCTTACCTCTCCATAAATTTTGAAAGTACAAGAGTTTTCTTCTAACTCAATGTTGGTGATGCCATCTACTTTTCTTGCCTGCTGAATGTTTGCACCATGAGCTCCTATAGCAAGGCCCATAAGATCCTCCCTGACATTGAACTCATCCGTATACCTGTAAAATAATGGCAATTTAAATTTTATAATTTGAACTAATAATACAAATTTTATGCTGCAAATTAATATTATAAAACCGATCCAAGCTGAAAGATATTAATTAATAAGTTATTTTTGTTTATATTATATTTATAGTTAAATAAATAAATAAACATATTAATAACTAGAATATTTCTTTTTACTATGGCAGTTCATCCAGATTTATAAGAAATAAAATTTTATTGATTCTTTTCAATATTGCAAAAAATTATATTTCACAATCGCATTAAAACTAATTCCTTCAGCATTGAATTATCAAACCGTGCAAACGTACATGCATTACAAGCAGGAAGTGCATACATATTAAGGAAATAATTTTTTTTTTATGGAAATTGATCGATGCTTTGTTTTTATTTTTATATTTTATAAATATTAAATTCATAATTTCTAATTTTCTTTATGAATGAAAACATTAAAAGTGACCAAAAAACTTTGTATATTTTCCAAATTGACTTCGTCCAAAACTGATTGATTTTGGTTATCACATGATAATTTAAATACAAATATTGTACATACTTAAGACAAGGGGCAAACAGATGGGCCATCATTATAAGTTATCAAGATTTTCATACTTTTGTTCAATAGTTTTTAAAAATTACTTGTTTTATTTAAATGCATAAAATAAAAAGGAAAAAATGTTGAGCAAGCTAAATAATTTGAATTGTAATAGTGGATAAAGGGATACCGGTTTTTAGAGGCAGCTACCAATCTTCACCAGCCATTGTTGCAATTTCGCATACTTTGTTGTACTTACTAAAGGAGCACGTATTAAATACTTTACAAAAGTCAAAAACTCATATAATAACAATTTTTTGCGTACAATGTGTGTTTGAAGCATACATTTGTCAGATATCTACACGGCATTTGTGGCATGCACATTGAATGTGTAATTATCCGAATAAAAATTTTAGAATCTCAAAGATATACAGCGGTGTAAACTTGTATAAAAATACAATAAGCTAACTTGAGTGGTCTAGACCACGCAGCATGGGTCTCACCTTGAATTTGATCTCACTCCTGTCTCAAAGTCTGAGACACGTTGGTATACAAAGTTTGAAGGTCTATATTTGCTGAAATAAGAAAGAAATCCCTGATATAAAGGTGAGGTCCTAATTTCAGAATATTTCAAATTCAGAAATAATAAAATGCAACAATTTGAACTTCAGTAACCAGTTACCCATACTCAATAATCAAAAAATATATTATATTTATCATTTTATAATAATTTGTTATTAGAAATATTTTGCATTGTAATGGCTGGAAGTATAGTTACTTGCATTCTTACATTTTGTTAATTATAGCGTATAGCTTATATTTGATTATAACTTTTTATCTTTAAAATCGAAACTATCAGTTTTTCCGAAATCTGAAATTTCAGTATTCCGAAATCGGGACCCCTTCCCTCATTTAACGTGGAGAACAGAACTTGAAGAATTTATAAAAGGATGGCCCTATCCTACGCCCTTGCCATTCTGTCTGTTTGTATGTGTACGACTAAACGGACACACAGATCTCTTCATTTCTTAAATCTTTATTGCTCCATTCGTCCAGACGATACCTAACTGTGTATGCGTGAGAAAAACACTGCATGCGCAAAATTTGTCACTTTGTTTGGCCAAAAAGCAACTAATTCATCAAAGGAATAGATTTTTTTTTGGAAAATGCATGAACAATAATTTTTAACAATTACTAGCAAAGCATCGATCATTTTGGGTAAATGGTGAGCTTAATAATTCGCGATTATGTATAATTTTACTTATTATTGAAATAAAATAAAAATAAATTAAACAAGACAGAAAGAATGCAAAAAATTCATTCACAATGTTTTTGCAGCTTCATAAGCAATTATATTGAAAAATAAAGTGTTAGGGTGGTGAGATAATAAGACATTAAAAGAAATAATGTACACTAATTGTCTAGAATAAAATTTTAATTACATTTAGAATTTAATGAATAGCGTGATTTTTAAAAGTAGTAAAAGGGCTATATGAACGAATAATAAAATGAAATTGAAAATTGAAAACTTAAGAAAATAAAGAGTATTTTGCGCTTTTATACAGAGTATCTTTCACCTTTGTCAATAATGCAAAATTACAGACAGGATGGTAGCGAGGACAGTGAATGTTCATGTCTGTATACATATTAGTAGGTTGTTTTTGCGGACATGGATAAGGCAAAAACAAAAGGGTTTATTGTAAATGAGTAGCATTATATTAATTGAATGATCAGTTACTCACACTCCAACTGTTTGAAGCTTGGTTGATTCCAATTGACGAGCTGCTTCTTCTGTCCTTTTCAAAAGCAGGACCTTAAAAAAATTTATTCCATAAATTGACTGTCTATAAATAAACGAACATAAATGATCTCAAACAAATGTTGAAAGTATATTTTCATCTTCTTATGGAGCAAGATAATCTATAAAAGATTTCAGTCAGTAAAATGCATTAAATTTATTTTTATATTAAAGCCGCTTCATTTTGATCTAGAAAAAATGACTTGCAACATTTTTTTAGTAATCATGCTTAAAGCTAATTACCTTCTGTGATAAATTACGAAAATGCATTTCTTGAAGCATACTGCAATGTCGACGTATATTCTCATGACGGGAGATGGCCAGCAATACTCCCCGCTCAGGCACGTATCGACACACTGCTGCTCCTATTACCTTTTGAAATTCTTTGTGTACACCTTCCATTTTTGCACTATTAACAAAATGAAAGTATGATAATTAAAAATCTTTTACTATTTCCATTTAAAATAAGATAATTTTTCTTTTAGAACAGTAGATTGTGTATTAATAAAAGAGAATGTCTCTGTAGCAATAATCCATATACTTCAAAATCACTATTATCCATTAACTTAAATATTTCCAAAATACTTATTGAATAGTAACATCTTTTGAAAAGTATATGGATTACTACATAATACTAGATTTCCATTTGCTTTTAGAGCAACATGCACCTCTGATCTTTGAAAATTACACTAAGTATTTTTTAACCCAAACGAAAAGCCTGCAGCATAGGTAAAATCTCATCATCCGTGTTTTTGATCATTAACGCAGTATAAAATGTAAAAAAAAAATTACAATGTTACTTACAATTCACGCAGCTCTTCAGGTACTTCTATTTCGATCTTATGAAATGTATTTTTGTCAATAGGAGGATTTGGATTCTTTGCTCTTAATCTCTCACTGGCAACAATTTCGGTGTAAGCACAATCCCATCCAAGATATTCAATGACTTGGAATCCACCTTTTGTCATCTGTATGATAAAATATTTTATTATTTATAGCTATTTTTTTATTAGTCTAAAAATAATTAACAAGATATATACTAACATTAATGATTGCCCTCCACCATCCACTTGCCTCCTGATCATTTGAGAAAAAAAAAAAAAAAGAAAAAAAGAAAAAAAGAAAAAAAAAAAAAAAAAAAAAAAAAAAAAAAAAAAAAAAAAAAAAAAAAAAAAAAAAAAAAAAAAAAAAATTGTAAAGAATATTTTTAAAAATATTATCTATTAGTGTTGTCTTTATTGATTCAATTATTAATAATATTAAAAAAACAATGAAAAATTAAAAATTGTACAACTAATTTTTTTATAGTAAAGTGATTAAACTGGTATTATATTAAAATTGAGTTTCATTAAATATTGTTAAATTTTAATTAATAAAGCCCTTGCAGAATTATAAAAATTTCTGAATGTCTTATTACTACCTATTTCAGAAAAAGTGAATTTTGAATCAAGAACAAATAATTTACCATAAAAAATCAAGCTTTTTAATTATATCACAATAATTCAATGCAAAAATAAATTCTGTAAATAATTGTAACTAAATTATCAAAGCACATGGAATCATTAAACTTAATCTCTGATGGAATCTATTGCACTGTAATCACAGAGCAAAATGCAACCACCAAGAGAGACCAGCTCCCATCGACAAATCCCAAAAATACCAAGCTCCTACTTACTCATTTTCGAAAGCCACGAGAACTTCCTCGTCAAACACGTCCCTGACAAATGCCTGGAAGAAAAAAAATAAAAATCAGTCCAGTGAGAGTGCAGGGGCCACGTTACAAAATTTCAGCGGTGGGCAGAGCCCGAGAGCCGTGCTCGCCGTGCACATCCGCCCGCCGTGAGACCGCGTGTACCTCGTGGGGGTATTCCCAAAAAAGGTGCTTTCACCTAGTGTGCGCTGGCGCACGCACACACGCGCACGATCGACGGGGCAGCGATGAAACGAGAAAGAAAGAAGAAAAGGCGAGCAAAGGGACCCATAGCCAGCGACCGTCTCGGAATGTAAGGCGCCTCGCGCGCGACATGTTCTCAGAGCGCGTGTAGGTGTATCTTATAACCCAACCAAAATAATTGGAAGCCAATAACCCCAGGGGGGGAGGCTCTCTCGCTCTCTCTTTCTCGCGCCGCTCTTCCGAGAAGAAAAGGCGAGAAAGCATACATCATCCTTTGCGCGCGTTCGCCCCCTCCCCCCCCTCCACGCGGCGAAGGCGAAGGCCATGGCGAAGATCGCGCGTGTCGAGGGTAAAATATGCGAAATTGTGTATCAGCGAACGCGAGAGGGAGACGAAGCGATGGGTACGGAGAGAGAGAGAGAGCAGGAGAACGCGTGAAAGAGCGAGAGCGAAAGCGAAAGAGAGAGAGAGACAGAGTCAAACGTCGCGCGTTGGTGGGTAACGCCGAGGCATCATCCTCGAGGGCAGATCTCTCGCGTGTGCCTCGGCCAGCCACGAACCCGCGAGTTTGCCTCGCTCGCGAAGGAAGCCAGGCCCAGGAGTGGTTGGAGGCGGTGCAGCTGAGCGCGCTTACAGCCCAGGAGTGCAACAATACGATAATGCACGTTCGCGGAGAGCGAGCGGGCAAGCAAGATAGCTAGCTAGAGAGAGTGAGAGAGAGAGACAGAGAGAGAGAGTGAGAGTGAGAGAGCGCCTCTTTGGGGTATGCGCGCCGCCGGCGGCTGAAGTACGGGCTGGGCGCCCGGCTAGCCGGCACCGGCCTCACCTCTGGCTCCGGGGCTCCACGGGCCGGGCTTCCTTCGAGCCACGCGAGCCATACTTTACGCACAAACGCACCTTGTAATACGCTCCGTTTTCGCCGCATACTTCGACTGCGAGATCCTCCATCTTGCTTTTGTGTGTGACGGGCCGACGACGACCACGGCTCGCTCACGGGCTGATCCCCCTGCGCGCGCGGAGTCGCTGCTGGCTGTGATGCGGCGGCGGCGGCGGCGGCGGCGGTGGCGGCGACTCGGCGAGACGGCGGCGTTCAGAGCTGTGCAGACTAGCTAGACGCGGAACGGTCGCTCCGAAAACTGGCCCCGAGAGAATGCGAGCCGCGAGCTGAGGCTTGGAAACTGGAAAGCCGAGATTACGGAGATGAGCACCAGGTGGCGCTGGGGCTCCGTTCGAGACTCGCAGCGCGGTTGGACTAAAAAATTTTTTCTATACTTACAACTAACATAAGC
>JAPYZA010000561.1:0-27480 GCA_030522685.1 Eupelmus azureus | reverse complement strand
ACGTAAACTTTCTACAAACGAGCAGAAAAAAGATAGTCTATAAATCTTGTGTGATATCTCACATACATTTAGTGCCTTTAGAGCTATAAATTTTTACTACTACTAAGGCATAGGTCAAATGGTGTCTTTAAGCTTACACCAGCTTACATCTTTAGTGTAATCACAAAGAAAAAGATAACGTTTGAATCTCTTCTAATAATAGTAATTTTTACGAAGTTTTTGGATAATTTCAAAATTTGTAGTACAGAAATATTTAAAAGTATTTAGAAATTACGCAACAGACATGTTTTCAATTTCTCTTATATAACGACGCCGTTTAATAAATTTATCGTTAACAGAGGAATTTCAATTTTATACAATCGAACGATCAAACAGCAATTTACACTGTTAGTGGTTTTCGACGGTAGCTAAAGTGATTGATCACTTTGACGTTTATATTAGCCAGTGCAAAAGGAATAAGTTTATCCTTCTAAATGGAAATCTTTTTGTTTAGAGTTTTTATTGATTTTAGCGAATTTTAACGTGTTAAAGTTGAAAACTTTAAAAAAAGACGATTTTACGGTAGATGCTTTGTAAAAGTAAAAGTGTTAAAAAGTGCTTTTAAAACTTTTAGAAAATTACGATAGAAGCCGGTTGTTAAAAAAAACTTTTAATTTTTCATCTAGTTTTATCGAGAACAATAGTGCTGGAATCCATTGTGCATATTCAAGCTAGAAAGAATGATTTTATAATAAAAGAGTTGAATGAACGCTAAGAAATATGTTTTGAATCAATAAAAAACATTCCAATAAATATTTTCTTGCAACTTAGGTTAGGTTCATAATAATATTTACAAGTAAATGTTACAATAGCCGTAATCGTATCTGACTTCTGCTTATAAATCTCTTTTTTAAGAGTTTCCATCATAATAGCAGCTTCATAAGCCTTTGCATTTTCAAAGTTGTTTAGGTCGTCGAGTTACTCAGCAGTACTACAGCAAATATCGAAATACAAAAGCTTGAGTATAACTTTGTTTAATACTCACAAAACTGAAAGCGGAAGTGAATACGAAAACAAGTAACCTAGCGTGAAAGTTGTTTTCTGAATTTCTCGAAGAGAAAATAATGCCGTACCAAAGTTTCATAGAAATCAACATTTTCTTTAGCTTCTTATTTCAATTTTTAAAATTTTCGTAAAAGTTTAATATAATTGTACTTTAATAATAAATCTGTTCAAATAGTATGTGATTCTGACCTGGCTAAAAAAAACCAACTAATATTTTTTCACAACACAATTAATGCACTGTCATCTTAGTACCCAAACGCCGTACCAATCCGTGTTACTTGAACAAGCTAAAATCAATCTACACAGGACCTCAAGCATTCCCCGTCCACAAACTTGGACCAGCCCGCACCAGGCATAGACCTCTGTCTCAGCCAGACCGCTCCATTAAATTCGCAAACACACTCGAGAGCACCAGTAGCCCCCGCCAAAGTGTCCCAGTCGCCCAGCAGCAAAGCCGGCCAGCTAATCTGCTGCATCATTGACGCGGCCTCTCGACGTCCATTAACAAAACTCGTTTCCGCAAATATTCAAGCTGCGGAACGATAAATTCGGCAGACTACGTCTAATCTCCAGGCCATTGTCCTGCGCGTGCCATTGAAATCGCGCGACAGGTTAAACGGATAGCGAGAGACCTGCGGGATCATCTTCTCGATAAAGCTCTTCGAGGGGATTAGGGCCGATTGTTCACCAGTGCCGGAGAACGGAAAAATACGCTTCCATTGGGGAGGATATTACGAGTTGACTGGCGGAGCGCTTTTGCATCGGACAACGTGGCCTTTGTCGTGTTTCCCGAGTCCCGGGATTATCCAGAGATAGGGAATCTTCAATTTAAACGCGAGGGATAGCTGCGATATTTTTATTATTGCTTGAAACTTTCAAAATGGTTGTATTTTTGTGAGGAATTTTTTTAAATTCTTGAGACTTTTTGATAGATGACTATATGGCTATTATAAATTAACACGTTTGTTGAGTATTTCTTAAAAATTTCTTTCACGTATTTCTGTTTATTTAAAAAGTCTTATTTCACACAGATAATTATGATAGTAATTTCAATAAATTAAAATATCTCAATAATAGATCTTCAGAACCATCATCGAACTCAAACCATAAAATCAGAAAAACCGTAACTTCTCTAAACCCATCGAGATACAAATGTTGCTGTCCATCCACTTTTTACGCAGATCTTTGCAAAACTAGAAGCGTTACGCACTGTCGTAAACGAGGGCTCTCACACACACGTCTCATATATACACCGATATAGTGCGGTAGTAAAATGCGCTGGACCCTCTTTTTCCGAGTGTATATCCAAAAAGCTGCAAAAACGTGGAGTCCGTTTTTCTCATTTTGACGAAAGGGAGACAGGCGGAGTGCACAAAATGTGTGAGGGATGAACAGGTGCGCTTTTTCATGATGTTTTTGACCTGTAAGGCTTTTTTGAAGTCATGCGATGCCTCGTCATAAGTAGGCCAACTACTGCGTCATAACTAATATTTGAAACAAGAAAGTTTTACGTTGATTTCGTAGTAAAATGCAAGAACTCATAGACAGATTAAAAGTACTTAATGTATTTGATTCACTGCAAAAATAGCATACTGATTATATTTGGAAAAAACTACTTTCAATCGACTGAAATAACATAAAGTATCTTTAATTCACTCACCAGTTGAAAATTAAAACCATAACGATTCAAACTAAACGGACATTATTCTTTTGCTAAATCAAATCAACAAAGTGAAAACCATACTTCCACCTTAAAAAGCAATAACGCAACGCATCGAGTCGTCCTCTCAGTTGCTCACAGAAAGTTCTAAACTGCATACTGTCTCCTAGAGTCGAGAGCGACAAGAAGAGGCTCAAAAGCACCAGCCCCGTTACCACCGCTGTATTTGTGGCTCCGCAATCCGGCCATGTATACATTCGACTTTAGCGTGCAGCACTATCTGCGAGAGGTGATATAGTTGCTTTCGAAACAGTTGCAAATGAAAGGGGAATGAATAAGGATGCCTTCGAATCTTGCAGAGGGATTTGTGGGAGGAAAATTTTCGATGAGGATCCGAGTAACGGTATTTTATGTCATTTTATGGTGTCCTTGTTGCATTTGAAGAATTACTATAATAAGGTTTTTTATGCATTTACTCATACTGTATTGAAGTTTTTTTAAAGTTATTATTAAAATTGTAAATAAAAATTACTAACTAATACTATAATTACTGACTACTAAATTACTTAATAACACTAGAAGTTAATATAATGGTAAAGATCATTTGCCAAGTTAATACTTCAAAATAATTCATTTTCGATTAAAGTAATATTTCGTTATGTAAAATAATATTTGAAGAGTCAGCAATAATGGTACAAATTTAAAAAGCGCATTTTAAACAAATCGATTTTGAATTTCTATACAGTGACCTACATACATGACTGAAAGAGCAAGGGTAGACTTCGAAAAAGCATGGAAATGAGATTCGCTCTACTAATAGTCTAAAAATAACACGTCTTGTCAAAGAATCTGAGCTTGGTATATATACATTTAACTTTTATAAGTAATTTATAAGTCCAATTGATGGCGCACTATCGTTCAGGATGTGAAACTTTTAACATTTTTAAAACGGGATTTGCTTGAAGGGATATAAAAATATTTTTTAATTACTCAAAACATCATTTCAAAATACTAAAAAAAAGGTTTTTCTGTCATTATTCAAATATTATATGGATTGAAAAAATAACAAATTGCTTGTTCACTGAAAAAAATTTTTTCTTTAAAATTAATTTGAAATAATGCTAAATTTACCTACGGCAAATATACCTATATATTACGCGAGTAAAATTAATAAATTTATTAGAAATTGTTAAAGTTAGTAACTTTAATCACAAATATGTATCTTTATTATATAAATCTTTGAGTTTTCTGGATTTACGCATGGCTAAATGAATTCGATCCGTTATAGTTATAATAGGTTAATGCTCATGTAAGAAACTTATAGCTTCTACGTGATGAAACTTTCTTCAAACTGTAATGAATTGCAGTAAAGTTATCCGTAATATCGCACAGTATACGTTGATGTTATAATCTCGTTATCTTATTATATTTTTTATACTATTTCGTCTTCCCAATATGATTTTATAAGAATTTTAAAATTAAAAGTTTTATTTTACAAATGATTTATAAAGAATTTTTAAGGTTTAATAATTTTTAAACAATGAATTTAAGATTATAAAAATATTTTATTATTTATTAAAATATAAACAGTTTGGATTATTTAATTATATGAAAAACTATTCAACAGATAGCACCAAAGCTTCAGAAATTGCTTCTAGGCTGAATATTCTGCTTGACCAATGTAATGATTGTATCAGCTATTGTATTATTATAGATAATCAGTTCTTTATGACTTAATTTTCATTTAAGTAGTATTAACTGAGAGAACGTTGGAAATTACAATTTTGAAAATACTATCAAAACGTCAATATACTGATTTTTAAGTAAGACATCAGACCGCCAGAAAAGCATTTTAACTTTTGATGTTCTCTGCCAAAGTGCTCCGGTTTTCTATCCTCCTACTCGGAAAAATGCACGGCTAGTCCAAGTGTTTACACAGCGAAACAAAGATAAAACTTGCGAAAAATAAAATTTGTGTTCTCTTGAAAAACTTTGTAAGTCCACAGGGAAAAACTCTTTTGCTCTTGTCATGGAATGCTTGATACTTTGTACCTGATCGCTAGTAGGAGCAAAGTAAATTTACCGCAGGGAGAAATATTCACAACGTTTTTATGCAAGAAAATGTAAGAACCATTTTACGCTTAAAAGCTCGAAGAGTATTTTTGATAGAGTAAAGAGGCATATTTTAAAAAGTAAAAAATAAAAGACCAACTTTTAAAGTAGAACTAGTTCACTCTACTATTTTCTGGTACATTTAAATAGTGACTGCCAAATTGTGATATTATTAACTGACTGTGATATTTCACAACTTTATATCTATACTGAACTATTCAATAAAGATATATCTATCCTTATCTCCCGGAAACTTAATCGCTTTAATGCAATCTCCGTATTTCTTTTCTTTCAAGACGAAATCTCGTCACTCAACAATCTTCTTCGCGGATAAACATCTTACAATCTTCGACGGTCTTCCCCTAAACGTGATTTCGCCCCAAGAAACGATTCTCAGATTTATGTGTCTTACTAGGGGAGCCAAATCCGACCTCAGCTCTCCGATAGTTCGCTTGGTCCGCAGCCAGGAGAAGCGAAAAAACACCTTTGAGCCGACATGAAATGGCTCCGGGCTCGTAAATTTTGCGATCGTTATGGAACGGTACCTCGTGACCGAGTAAAAACAATCTGAAATGCGACAATCGTGTATTCGGAAATTAGGTCTTAACAATAACTTTATCGAGTAATGAAAATTTGATTCTGGGATGAATGGCCTAGTTGTTTGGAATAGTTATTAAATATGTTTATATAATTATTTAATTAGATAAAACCATAGGATTTGTTATTTCTATGAAAAATAAAGATTTAACAAATAAAAGTTTCTTTCTGACTTCGATCAGTCGATTAACTTGCTCTTACAATTGTTGAACTCACTCAAACTAGCTACTAACTAATTTGCGGTTCGAGAAAGCTCTTCAAATTTCTATCGAGCAAAGCGAAAACCGATTACAAGGGTAAGGTAAATTTGAAAAATAACTAAACTTTTCCATTAGCGACCAGATGGTACTTTAAATGGTCACATAGAACTTCTTAACAACTTTGATTTCATAAATTTTATTTTACTAGAAAATTAATTTATTTTATTCTTGACTCACCTTTAAAAGCCACATTATTGACCCAAAAAGCGGAACAAAAGTAGCATTTAATTCCCTATAATCCTTTTTTCTTAAAACTTCCTGCAAAGCAAGGGAATAAAATACTTTATTTCTGCAAATTTTCCCGCTCTTTTACTTAACTTATTAAGTAAATATGACAGCTATGAGACCTGTAAGACAATAGATCTCACAAAATTCTTAAAAAAAAGAAACAGAACATCTTAGATAAACTTAATAGTAGTAGAGGAAAGCAGTTTAACGCGCGTCTTATCACTTTTACTCCAGTCCACCTGTTCACAAAAAGAAGTAAACCACCGCGAACAACACTTTTATGAATCTAATTCCGCTGTAGAAGACTCCGGTAGTAGCGTCCTCTTCGAATATCTCCGAGTGCATCTGTCGAGGTCGATCGTAAAAAAAAGAAAAAGAAAAAATAAACGATGGCTCTCAAGCATCCTCCTCTTCTTCTTAGTATATAGACAACTGGCGATCTAAATAACCGATGCGCTCCAGTTGTTTATGCAGGCAGAACGGTATGCTTCCCCGAAGTGTTTTAAGAGTCGTGAGTTTTGAGGTACATAGAAGTGCTGAAGAGGAAAGTAATGTCGATCGAGTACTACCAGGTGCGGCTTTGCTAATTGCAAGGAAAAGGATCGGTTGAGAATTCATTGGGCGATCGTTTAATACGCTTTGTAGTTTGCTAGTCTATAAGACTACTCAGAACAATTTTTGTTATACTATGTAGGTGGAATGAGTGATAAAAAGATTTTTAATTTTTATTTTTCGAGTATTCAATGAGTATGCACTAAGAATTGTAGAACTGAATTTTCTTATTACATCAAAGATTTGTTAGCTAATAAGAGAATTTAATTGCTTTTTATTATGAATAAGTAAATGAAGTTATATAATTTTAAGATCGCAAAGTTGTAAGTATTGATACAAAGTTAAATATCTGCAATACTAAATAAATTCAGTAAGATGCAGAGGAAGATGTACAATTTTAAATTTTATGTGGAAACTAAATTTGAATTTTCAGTTCTTACAGTCCATAGAAAGGGAAAAAAATTTATTGCTCGGCTGTGCAATTCTTATGTTAAATTTATGTAATCGAAATTTATTGCAAAATCATTTTTGGAAGCCGAAATGGTTTAAGAAAGTATATGATTATAGCTTACTTTAAGGTAGCCCTTTATAAAAATAAAGAATTAATTTAAGAATCAATAATTACCTACATGAATGACAGATATTTACATGAATTAATATATTTTTAACTAAACTCATTAGAAAGTACTAGCAAATTTTGAGAAATACATAGATAGAAATTTCATAGTAACGATCACTATTTTCATAATTTCAAGGATTATTATTATAATAAGCATTTGAAATTGCACCCAGACAATTCGGAGAAAAACACTTTCGAGGAAAACCGTGAAAAGAAGGAAAATCTATACGACCACTCAAGTGACCGCTTCCTAATACTTAACCCACAATCCTCGTCTCAAGCTGCTCGCTGGCTTACCCCAGTGCAACACCTATTTCCTTTAAATTGCATACAAAGCGCACTTTAAGCCCAGCGCCTTTTTTACGACGCTTTATTTTAGTTACTATCGTGATGCTTTTTCCAGCTGATGGATCCCCTTTTAATTTTGGCGTGATCAATTACTCGACTTTAATTAGCGTCACTGTTTTTCGAGTGATTAACGCGAAATCGAACAAATTTGGAACGCATGTATACCGTCATAGAAAGTTTTGCCGGCTGCGAGTGGCAATGATGTATACAGCCCGAGGGTCAACTTATCCAAAACTCCCTTTCAACGTGTTTGGATTTTATTCGCAATTGGATCTGTATATCAAATATATTTCTGCTTTGTGTTTGTATTATAAATCTACTAATGAACATATTTTTGAATAATTTAGGTTAATACAAATTAATATTTTTTTAAAAAATAATATGAAATTACTACTAATGGCTTCAAACTATCACATAAACTAGTAGTAAATTCTATCAAATTCAATTCATTTCCCATCTGACACCTGGTACTACCTAAATAGATATTCAAAATCCAATCAGTTACTCCGAAAGTTTTCTCGTCACAACAGCGCGTAATCTGCCACCTTCCCAAGCGTGTCCCCGACCGAAATTCGACGTGTAAGCCGTCGCTAACCCTTTCAACGAGTTGCACCAAAGTTTAACATACAGCCCGTAGGACAGCGACGTTTAGTAGTCCGCCTCAAGCGTAAGGATCGAAGTCGAATCTGCCATATTCGAGGGAGGACCTTAATGGAATTTGCATAAAGTCCAAGATAAAAAATAAAGTTAATGGGACATTGAAGTCTTCTTTACGCTTTTTACCGCCAGCAAATGTGGCATAATTTTTGCTCTTTTGAAAAGGTAAAAAAGTCGCGTTAAAATTCAGTTTAGTTAAATCTCATTTAATTCCGTTTTACAAAATCCATTATGGGTTCGAGAATAAATGGTCGTTTTTGCCGGTTAATTAAAAATCAAGACCTTGGCTTCGGTCCTGTACTCTTTTGTTATGAAAATGTGGAAAAATGTATGTCATCGATTTTAAACTTGTGCAACGACCAATGAAGAAAATAGTTTTTAATTAATTTTTTTATTATAAATTGTGCACTGTTGGATATTTCCAGAAACAATTCGAAATATGTATTTTAATTGAAAATTCAGATGAAATACGGATTAGGGTTGACAGTTATACATAGAGATGATAATATATCATGCATTAAATTTACAATAATCAGTAGCGTTAATCTAAATATAATTAAATTGTTTAAATTCCATTTGAATGCTGAAGTTAAACAAAATTCATAATTAGCACTTTATAATTTATGTTCATAAACAGCATATTTTTAAAACTTATAAAACTTTTAATAAATTGATATAAAACGAATTTCAAAGTTTTTAAATTCGAATACTTAATAATTACTTTGTTTCGAACTAAAATTAGTTGATAGTAATTCACATCAATACATAAAGGAAAATGATTTATTAAATCTTTAGAAAAAATAAAATATATATCCATTACAATTTCATTTTATGACGGAATTTAGTAATTCAGTCTTACTTTTCCAAATATTATAATAATATTTGATGGACCATTTTTCTCAGTGTTAATAGAAGTAAGAAGCTTAAAAATTTATTTACTAAAATGATTTTATTATTATTGAAAATAAAAAAATTTATTCAATTCATCGCTAAAAAAAACTTTACCCACGTGCCTTACATTTGCTTTAATAATTTTATTATTATCAAAACCCTCTTTCTTCAAAATCTCAGATCAGCAGTATTCTCCTGCGCCTCAAAGACCATCGCTCGAATTAGTCTTCGATAATTATCTTCGGAGCTTTAACTCTACTCTTGCTCTACCTCGCAAAGTAGCTAAGAATGAAAGGGTGCGCTCGAATTACCTCGAAAAGCACAACTTCATTAGGCTGCTCGATGAACTATAGATATTTTATTACGACAGGGAGTTTGTCTTTGCAATGCCTTTGTTTCCGGCAAAGCGGATCTTGTAATTAAATTTCTACATTTGACTTTTAATTCCCTTTAGCGGCTGCATTCTCGAGCAAACATCGTATACACTACGGGCATAATTAAGAAAATGCCAACGTCTTCAGAATAAACATTTACGTCGCTTGATGGATGTATTTCCTTTGTATTTTTTATTTTATAATTAAGTACTGAAAAGGACAATTTATATACAAATGTTATATAATATAAATCTTACAAATGTTTCAACTATATTTCTAAACGTACTTGTTAATTTTGACAATAATAATAACTTACAATACAAATATAAGATA
The DNA here is from genome assembly GCA_030522685.1 of Eupelmus azureus. NCBI lineage: Eukaryota > Metazoa > Arthropoda > Insecta > Hymenoptera > Eupelmidae > Eupelmus > Eupelmus azureus. The sequence continues at coordinate 17,805 of JAPYZA010000561.1, read as the reverse complement.
GTTCATATAAGCAACTAGGCCAATCCAAGAAACTCAAGCATATACGTAGATTACACACTTGGATCACACAAGGTTGCCGTCTCCTAATTTCGCTCCCTTCGAAATCTTCTAGCATTGTTTCATGAATGTTGTAGTCTTCTCATTTAGAAAACGTATGTATTGGTAGGTTCATTTCCAAAAAGGCGAGTGTTGTCGTAAGCACAAAGTATCCTGCCTCTCGGGAGATATAAAGATATTTCACGAAGGTCAGAGCGGCAGGTCCCATCTAGGCAGAGAGCGAAACGCGAAAAGAGAAGCGATTGCCTGCAGCCACGTCCTGTAAATGTCTGCGTTTCTCGCTTTCTCTCTTACTGGTGAAATGTTTTTCTTACTCCCTCTCTTTCTCTCCCTTTCTTCCTCTTTCTTCCTCAGTATCACATTTATTGATCTTTCCAATATCAATTTCAGGAGTGGTGGATGTTTAGAACTTATCTAACACATAATTGATCAACCAGCCGTTGCTTAATCAAGTATTAGTAGAAACAATAAATTCTTAAAAAAAGAGTATCTAAAAGTACACTGACAATAGTAGTTCAGAATTTTAATCAGCAACGAAAAATCAATCGACTAAAACATATCCAACCCAGTAACCATTACCAGCTTTTCCCAATTGGCTTTTTCCTCTTCGCGATCACTCTACAGACTTCATTTGTTGATTAGAAAATCTCGGGAGGCCAGTCGTCCATTTTCTCGGGTGCGATTTGTTTCTACGCTCGCTTTCAGCCCGCGCGACAGCGTCAGCCCGCGAGAGAAAGTCAGGATAACTTTTTCCTCACGAGAGAAAAGTAACGGCACGGAAAACAAGCCTTTCCCTCCGAGGATAAAAGCTGGAGACGAGGAAGAAGAAGAAACAGAGGGCCAGGCCGCCCCTCGGCAATCAGCGGTATTTCTTCGTCTCCGGCGCAGCGCGCGTCCTTATTGACGGCGCGCCGGGCTCTCTCCTTTTTTTTGCGCGCGCGCAACGCAAATTGCAGGTTGCACATAAATATGTAGCAACGAGAGAGGCGCGAGTGCTCTCCTGGAATTCCAAAGCTCTCGGCATTCTTCGGCTGTTTTGCGCCGCTGAACTTCTGCAGGGCTCCGAGCTTTTTTATGCGATTCCCGTGTTACTTCGGTATGAAGCTGTTAAAGTTGCATGACATTTTGGACGTTGTGAAAGGAGTAACAATGGAGCTGGGGGATTTAATATTTGAATATTTCGTATGTTGGGTTTATATAAATGCGATGCGATTCAATATTTCATCTTACTTTAGAAAATAAGAAAATTATAAAATATGAGAAATATACTTTTTAATGTGAAAAGTTGATTTTACATATTACCACTATTATGATTTTATAGAAATTCTTTATGTTTCTATCTTATATGAAAGAATCGAAGACTTGCAAATACTCCCGTAATTAAGAAAAGTAACAAATCTCTTATTGTAGATTAAATTTTGAATTTCTCAGCAAAGTTTTACTCATTGGATTCCGTTCCAATGGTCACGGAAAGCTCATCTCCATTTAATGCCTTCCCACTTGAATGTTTGAACAGGAACCTAAGTCTGTTGATCAAGCAAATGCAAGGCGTGGAGAGATGTGGAATACTAAGTAAGAGATAGTTCGTCTTTGTATTTTTTCAATGTTAAAGAGCTTGCCTACGTGACATAGCAAACTCATCCATCTTCAGCCTAGATTATTCATTAGTTTTTATTAAGGATGGATAAAAAGTAGTTAGAAACATGCAAATGTTCTCAACTAGATATATTTTTACTTAAAATTTTGGGAATTACAAAAAGAATGTTTAAATAAACTCAGTCTAAAAATAACAAAAATTACGACACTGAATAAAGCAGTAGATTAAGTAGTGGTAAAATTATTTAATCTTTTGCTTTTAACAAGATTTTGAACCATTATAAAGTTCTACATACTACCCTACCATCCCAATTCCCCTTATAAATTCTCATCATTATTATTCAGCCGCTTAGTCCTCGATGCGCGTCTCTAATGGGACATAAAACTGCGCTACGAGCTCGAGAAGCCGGCTTCCGTTGCATTATTGTGTTGTCTAGCCTGCGCACGGCGCGAATCGAGCTTAAGCTTATATATACGACGGAAAAAGGTGCAGCGCTATCATAAATTACGCGTCGCGCCGCCGCCATCCCGCGCGCGTCACTGGAAAAAGGAGCGAGCTCTCGAGAGTTGGAGTAAAAAGGAATACACAGTTTTTGTTTTTGTTGGCCTGGCGCTCGTCACGTTCGCACGATGAATCCTCTTGATCCTGTAATTTTCAGCTTCTGAACTCTCTCTGGAATAAAGAACTGGCTGGTTTGCAGACTGGTGTTTCTGTTGACTTTTTAAAATGGAGGTTCGTGAATAAGATTTCGCTGTTGTTCGTTTTAAGTTGTTAAAATATTATTGCCATTTGAATTTCGTAACGATGCCGAAACGTAGTTGTAGCAACAGATTTTTCACGTTAATTGCAGCAAGCTTTCATCATACAGCTAAAGTATTCAGGGCAAGTGCATCGCGTTGGGGTAACAATATTGACTTGGTAGCTATTGTTTTTAGAGTGCGACAAGATGAGGTTCAAATTTGACTCTGAATGAAGTCTTTGTGTGCATGTTTAAAAATAGTTGAAGTATTAGAAAGCAGACTAATAATAACAAAAAGTAAAATAGATTTATTGTATTCTTTATTAAATATAGTCGAATCTGTTACCTTATTTATACAAAAATGAATGTTAATTTATCCTAATAATAAAAACAATTTAAAAACAAACATGTATAAGAAAAAAATAAAGAAAAATAAAATAAATAAGCGGATGAAAGAGCAGCTATAAAGTATGCATATCCATTTCCTATAGCCCGTAAAAGGCATCTAAGTAGAAAATTCCAGGTATGGTAAGCCGCGTCTCATTAACCCAGTCATCTAATCAAACACTTTAGTACCCACTCACCATACCTTCAGTAAATACTTTAATTACATCATTTATCCCGCAAACATTCAGCATATACAAATCAAACAATGCATTAACAACATCAAACACCAATACCAGCCGTTATCCTTCCCTCAAAAAAATCCCAAAAATCCAACTTTCAAAACAAACACTCCTTTCCCCCAGCATCCTGGAGAGTGAAAAACACGCGGGCCAAGAGAGTACAGACACGCACGCGGAGGATGCTTTCAAGGTTACGTAATCGGCGCTTCCGCGTCGCCGGGGCGGCGCGCACACAGCGAGAGAGAGTGAGAGCCCAGGCGCCGCGGGGAGAGGCTATCGACTCCCAAAGGCGACTGCAGCGCTCGCAAAGCGAGGATGAGGCCATACAGGCAAAGACACGCGCTACGTGAGCCGAATTCGCGAGCTGTGTTTTCTTTTTCAAGGTCGCTCTCTATCTCCCACTACTGACGTCGCGGCGTCTCTCGTCCGACCCCGTGCCACCCCGTCTGCTGGCTCGCGGCGCTGACGAACGATTTTGCGGCTAGAGTAGAGAGGCGGTTGGTTGGCGAGGAGAAAAGGGGTTGCTTTGATGGATGATGGGCCTTTGTTGGTCGTTGGAGTTTTAGTTTGATATTTTCTGTTCGTTTTTTTTTATTTCGGGCTTCTGGGTTAGAAGAGTTTTATGGCGCTTGGGGAAAGGGACTGGGAAGAGGTTGGCGGATTGCTAAATTTGGAGGGTACAAATTTCAGTGGATGAAATGGTATTTTTAATTCTCAAAGGTTAAAGATTTTATCACAAAAATTCAAATTTGAATTTTCGACAAAAATATCTCAAAAGATAGTGCCGCGTGGCCTACTAAAATTTTAATCAAATCCTAAGAAAAGATGTTTTTATACCCTCATAGCAACGGTAATTAGTAATTACAATTTTTTATCTCTTACTTTAATTTTGTTAGCTTAATCAAATATCATCTAAGTAGGGATCAATACCACTATCATTTTAACGACCAATAACGTTCAAAAGAATCCAAGAAAACGACCTAACCCAGCCTCTACCAAATTCCCGCTTTAAGAAATCTCCCCATTTCATCCTAAAATCACCCAAAACAAGCTTTAAAGAACATCAACGCGAACCCAGAAATACATGCACCCACGGCACTAAAAAAAAATCGCGGCCATCGCTCGTAAACGTCAGTCACTATCACTTCTTCCAACCCAACTAAACCTTATCCAAAGCTCTCCCCATCCCTCTCAATCAACGTTCCGGCGCACTTGCCCCCAATCCCGCGAATAGCTCATCCTTCGCGGTGAACCATGATAAAGAGGCCCGGCTGGCTCGAATCGACGGGCTCCGCTCGATATATCTTCGGGAGGGGGCAATTTTGGGGGAGGGAGGCTACCTGTGTGCAGTGGCGCACGTGTGTCCTTCAAAATGGCTCCGCGCGCGCTGCACGCGCTTCGCGCCTGTGTGTCGGTGCAGAGCCTGGGCGCGCGAAGATCGATCGACCGACCGACGTCGCGGCACGCCAGCACAGCAGCCGCGCGCACGGAGGCACCTAACCTACTGGTGGGATGGATGGACGGCTGCTGCTGCTGTGCGCGCGGACGTCGCGACGAGACGGAGTGAGTGGGATGGCGGAGGGAAATGGGGAGGGTTTGCTGGGTTGTTTTTGTCTTTGGTGGATTGGAGAGATGGGTTTAATTAAATGGATTTTGTTGTTTTAAGATATGGAGATGTTGTTTTTGATTTGTTTAGTTTTGATCGGTCGTTGGAAATTTAATTTTCTTTACGGATTTTAGTTCTCTTAGCAGGCTTGAGTTGATTTTTATCGTTTTGGAGAGTATTTCAAAGATGAGCTGCAGTGTTATTAAATTTTCTTTAATATTTTAGATATTTTTGTAAGTCATGCACGCTGCATGCTAGAAGTTATTTTCTGAGAAGCAAAAAAGCAAGAAAATGAAATACTTAGAGCGGCGCTTATCGATTTACTTTTTTACGATTTTTAAGAGGTTTTATTAAACGCATTCAATGTCAGAATTTTTTATAAAAAGTTTGGGATTAAAATAAAAGATTTATTTTGTTAATATACAATTCATATAAGTTTTTCTGGTAGCGTATTGATAACAATGATAATTTAATTTATAACAAAATAGATAGTAGCAAAAGAAAAATTTGTAAAAAAATTTTTGTAATGAATGCATCATTAGCACATAATTTAAAAATGAATGAAATGAGAAAGGATTGAATGGACATTGTTATTAGTCTAAAAGAGTTTATTGAAGAAGATAACGCTGTAATTAACGAGTGCATAAAAGAAGAGAGACAAATATTTTTTTTTATGAACTACAAAAGACTAAAAACAGAATGAGACGAGCTAAAGAAAGCTTTGTACAAAGAAAAACAAAGAAATGATGTTATTAAAGAGAGCAGAAAAGAGAGAGAGAGATAATAAAACTTAGTGTTATTTGGTTAGTGAATTCATAGAAATTTATTGGTCGAAATCTAAAGTGTTTTCATATTATAAAATAAATATATAAATTACGATATACTGCAAAACAGAGATTTAGATTTATACATTGATAGTAAGCACAAATTTAATTTATGTGACAATAAAATTAAAATGTTACTAAAATTAGGATTAACATCAGTAGTCACTTAATATTAATGGTATTATTATTATTGGGTATTATAATTTTAAAAACTTTAAGTTAAAAATTTTATAAGTAGCTCAATTGCTAACGGGGAAGTTTCAAGTATATAAAAAATATATTAATTAATTTTTGCACAAGCAAATTTATTTCCCTAGCAATGAAATCCTTAATTAAATGTTATTTTACAAAACTTAAGGAGTATATAATTACCAACCATTAACAGTAAATTAATCGATTTTCGTAGTATTTATTCTTTTTCTTCTTTGAAAAAGTATCGTACAAATAAGTTTGTGAATTCTTGAGGGAATTGTATCAGATCGAGAAGCTGGGCTGTCCCTGGGCTGTCCCAGCGAGGAGTCGCGGCTCAAGCTGTCATCAAACTGTCCAAATGTCTTGAAACTCAAGCTCGGTTTATTAGAGTTAATTTTAATTGGCGAAATGCTTGAAGATAGAAGTAATTTCACAGAAACTTAAGCAACTTGAATTTCATTTTCATCAAGTTCTGAAATTTTAGATTAAGTTACATAGTATTTATAACTTTTAACTTAAAAAAAATTATAAAATAAAATTATCTAAAGAAATAGATTTTTATCCTTTTGTGAATCTTTTCGTTATTACAAAATTAATTCCTTGGAAATTATTAAATTAACAACAAAAGAAAGCTTTCACTTTCGGCCTACCATTGCCCGACTCGTTCTACTTGAACGAATACCAACCAAAAGTATCTTCTAATGATTTCTTGCGCTTATTTAAATTTTAATCATAAAATATTTTCATTAATAATTTTAATCATTAATATTTTCAATTATTTCTACAATAACATATATATTATATCTTTTTGTTCTAGGTAAGTGTCTACACAAATCTAACACGGATTATGTAACTATAATACTTTTAATAAGTTTGTAACAATTAGTTTGTTCTTTTATTGTGATACGTAATTTAGAAATTACTAAAGTAACTCCCAATATACTATAATCGAATTATAATCAAGTTATTTCAGTTTTTAAGACTTTAATATAATAGCACAATATAAAAGCAAATAAAATACCACAAAACCATACAGAACGTATCAGATATCATCAAATGATTTAAATCTACAAATTTATATATATATACATTATCAACTAATTTTCCATGTCCCATAAAACAATATGAAACTATCAGCTATTATTAAAAAACTAATAATCGATTTATTTTCTATTTCTAAAAATACATATTTGTTTTTTGTTTTAATTTTGAATTTTCGAAAGTTCTACTTACACAAAATTGATAGAAATGCCAATAGGATGTCTAGTATTGACAACTACAAATATTTTTATACATATCTTAAGCAATTTTCTATTAAAATAATGCATAAAAGTTTAACGTAATACATTAACAGTTAAATTATACATTAAACAAAATTGACCTGATATTTCACATATTCAAACGGAATTTCTTGATTAAAAAATGGTTCCCGCCATTTCCGTTGCAACGAAGGCTGGTATTAAACTTTTATTTCAACGCTAAAATTCTACCATTTCGAGGAGCGATAGAGATATTGGTGATCGATGCGCTTCGGCGAGCTTTGTTGTCTATTCCATTGTTGGCCGTAACACCAACGCCGATGCATTCCTGAAATTCGAAGCGCCGTACTCTCTCTTTCTCCGCTGCGCGCTATCATTTACTGTTCGAAACAATTTAATATTTACCGCATAAAGGCATACTTTATTGTAATACTAGAATAATAATGTTACATCAGCGAACCGAGTTTCTTTTATGCTCATAGCGCACAATGAAAGAATAACTTTTATGCGAACGCCAGCGCGCCAGATGCAGGCTAATTAGAACGCGGGCGCAGTTGACTGCATGATTTGACGAAAGCCATTTTGAAACTCTTGAAAAGTTTTTTATTGCTATTTCGAATCACGTCTTAAACTTTTGATGATTTGCATTTTAATGCTGTCTTCTAGGAACACTCAGCTTCACTTGTTTCAACTTTTTCTAGATCTTAATTTCGCATACTTTCAAAATATACCTTAAAAGGATTAAAAGGAAATTATTATAATTGAAGTAAATTTACAGACAATTCATCGTATTTCATTTAACGATTATTCAATGCGAAGTACATTAAGAGCTTAAAATTATATATCTCATTATCTCGTTAAATTTTCTTTTTAGAACTATTTTCGCTAATGTAACTTTTTTAAAAACTTTTAAAAGCAGAAGTACGTAAGATTTAAGTTGTAATAATTTTAAAATGTTTTAAAAATTTTTCAAAATAGTTACGAACTTTTATAACCGTAGAATCTATCTTAAAATCAGATCACGATAAAAAATGTATCATAATCACTAAATATTTGATCAGACCCAAATTTTGAAATTTATGTTAGAGAAGACTATTATTATTCTAACTGTATTTTATAATACATTTTTATAGCGTGAATATTATTTTATTTAACGAATTTTTTCTGAGTTCGTTTTTTATATGTGACCGTTGAATACAAGTAAAATTATTACTGTCGCATCATTCATTATTGCAGAAAAAAATCTTTCAATAAAATTCCAATACACCCACATCTGCTTTTGTCTAAGTCACTGCACAAAATCCGGGTTATACTAAAAAATTATAAAAAATGAAATTTCTAAGATTTTCTTATAACTTTTTTTTAAAATGTCACGTATATTTTTTACTCTTTTTACATCTTTTCTTCTAGCGCGCTAAAATGTTTTTAATATTAAATATTTTTAATAATCTGGTTTTTCATAAATATTTTTAAAAAGAAAATTCAGTATTCAGATTGAGTATACGTATAATATCTAAAAACACAATACAAAAATATTGTCATGTAAAAATCTTAATATTAAAAAGTTTAATAATAAAAAAATGCCCTCAATTTTCACAATATATCCCAACCATGCATCAGATGCATCAGATCCAATCCCTTACCCAGAGCGACCGAAAATTTTGTAATTACTTTAAAAACACTACTTATCGAAATGCATTTACCCCTTCTCAGTATTCCCCCGGCCGCAACGTCATTTTTCAAATTACACACCATTCGCAGAAAACTTGCCCATCCGGAACTTCGACTTACGTGTGCAAAACCGTACAGGCGCCGCGCGTATCCCAGCACGGTCCTGCTTCTCTTTCGACGGGGGGTTGGGGGCTTGGTGGGGGTGGTGTGCTCGGCTGTGCCGCGCACTTCCACCCCCCTGTGCACGAGCGCGCTCGTATACTGCGGCGCTCCAGTCGGTCCTCGGCTGGATGCGGAGAAGCAGCGGTAGCAGCAGTATTCTCGCGTGCGAGCGACTTTTTTTTATATTATACTAAACACTAGACTCGTACGTTTGGTCGTTCTCCGTTGTTGTGGATACCTGCTGCTGGGCGAAATCGTGATGGTGAAGCGTTGAGCAGTGGTCGGTCGCAAGTTCTTCGCAAGTTCTGCGTGGATAGTGTTTTTTTTTTATGAGAGTGGGAGCTGTGCGCGAGATTTGTAGTAATGAAGCGATTTGAGACGTGATGGACAGTTTTAGGGGTTTTTTAATGAAAGGTTTTAGTTTTTAGTGAAAGAGTTTTTTTATTGTAAAGGGGGCAGTAGTGTGGGCTTAGCTGATGTAAATGAGGCTTGTGCCGCTATTATATTGTAATTGCTTCAAGGTTTTGTGCCGTAAAAAAGCAACATTAATGTCAACTTTAACACAGTAATGGTACTTCGTATTTTTAAAACAGTGTATGGAACACGAATTGGCGGTAGAGATCCAAAGTATTGCTTTATTGCTAAGAGTGCTTGGCTGTGGTTTCATTTTTCTATATTAACTTTAACATAAATAATAGAACCAGATATATTTTACTAAGTAAAAGTAAATCTAAAGTAATAACATTTATAAACAAGGTTTATAATTACGAGTTTATTTGAAACTCTCTAAAATTTTATTCCAGAATATCGATTTCTTCTAATTAGTGCACTCGCGAAATTCATAATACATTTTCATAGAATATTGATATGTGTATTTTCATAATTTTCAGCAGATATTGTTTTCATTATTATAACAAACAATGTTATTATATAATAAAAATAATGAATTTTGTGTAAAAATATTTTATAATTTTAAATCATAGTTAATTTTGCATTTTTAATTTATATATTTCTTGAAATTTTTTTTAAACGTTGTATGTTTCATTAGATCTTATACGCATATTCAAAAAATTATTAGTACGGAACAATATTTGTAAGAAGGAAGGTAAAGTGTTTTTAAGTCTATTTACAAAAACCTTTTCTTTTTTATAGAAGATCTTAAATATGATTCAAATATTTTATTGCCTATGCATATTACAAACAAGATTCTCATTTATCGTAGATGTGATTAATGACATTAATTATGATATATACTTTTTATGTTCTCACAACAAAAAATATTAAATTGTGCAATTACTTTATTACGTAATAGTACAGCCTGTATAATGAATCACATAACCTCAAAATATCTTAACGTGATGCAACAGCTGAGAAAAACATACTAAATTCTTCTAATAAGTTAACATGTTACAATAGAGATTATTTCAGGATTTTAACACAAAAAGTTCAATGTTTTTATGACCAACTTTGCGCCTAGAACGAACTATTTTATTCATATATCTGTTTCAAATCCTTCACACGATAACTTTTATTTCAGCCCAGTGAAATATTTCGCGCTCGTGCAGTCAGTGGGATTTCACGTATTCATTAAACTTGAAATCGTTTAATCAGCAATGCATACCCCACATGCTTTTATTTATTCTACGAAAGTACGTAAATAAGCGCAACTGTTATGAACTGAATGCATGTACGGAGTCGAATGATGCGCTTAGCAGTCAGGGTACGAAAATAAAAATGAATTCACGATTGAACAAATTTGAATCGATGCAGTTGAAATATAAATCTGCTTTGAATTATTCTTAACGTTTTGTCGTTAGCATCGGCTTTGTTATTTACTGAAGAACTGTAAATAACTGCTGCAGCGATTGAATTAAGCTGACTGTTCCATTTAAGCGGGGTTTTTAGAATATTCGATGATTTAAAGAAAAATAATAAAAATAACGCGCATAAGTACTAGAATTTTTTTTATTTAATGGTCAGTAAATTCTTTAAAGAGGCTTTAAATTCTTTCATTTGCTCAATAAAAATACATCAGCGTTCGCTCAGTTATTTTTAAACCGTGTTGAATATTGCAGCTATAAACAGAACTTTTAATTATATTTTGAATGAACATCTAAATAGCAAAATGAAATACTGATTTTCTTATAAACAGTACGTATACCTGAGCTAAACTATTATTATAAAAAAGTTAAAGAACTTATTTATAATTACTTCTTAATGAGGCTTCATCAATGTAAATTTTCCCAGATTAATATCGGATTGTCGCTAGATTAATGGTAGAAACATATCATGCTGTGACTGATCGGATTATGTGTTCTATGCCCGAACTTATATGTTCGTGGTGACAAGTTCACTTACGATGAGTGACAGAACTGAATAATTCATTCGCGATTTTCGACGACCGGTTATAGATTTTGGTTTAATTTTGACGGATAAATATAAATATGATGATTTTTCACCAATCATTCGCTCGGAAAAAGCATGAAAAAAGTTTTTAAAAAGTTTAATACAAGTAGTTACATAAAATATAAATAAATATGAGTTGTTCCTAAAAATTTGTTCAACAATAGCTAACAATTTTTTCCATTGTTATAGTTTCAAAAACTATCTTTCTTTATGTCTAAATATAAATTTAAATTATGGAAAAGAATTAATTGTATTTTCGTGGATTGATGTTGAACATAAAATATAGAATTAAAAAAAATATTTTACTAAAAAAATATAACTTGCTTACAATTACTTATAGAAGCAATTATTATTATTATTCTTATAAATAAGTATAATTTTTAGAAATTAAATTAATTATAATTGATATTGTATCAACTCTGATTTATGCAAAATTAAATTTTTACACAAAATTCAAATACTATTACAATAGTTTTTCATAAATCAAACTAAACATTATCTAATATACTAATATTCTTTTTAGAGATCTTGAATTAAAATCTAATTCGGCGACTCATTGACGCCTAGTGCGTGAAGAGCAGGAAAAAGGAAAGCCGCGCGTAACAATGAAAAACGGCTCAAACAGACATTGCTTGCGTGAACTCGTTCCGTCGTGTCTTTTTTTCGCGATGTCTAGAGAACCCGGCTTGTCTGCTCCCCTTTTTTCATTATAGGAACTCGCCACTCTTTACCGTGAGCTTATTGATATTGGTTTTTTCCTACAATAAAGCATTTTACTTTTTGTGTCTGATGCCCATGTTATGAAATAATTCAATTAGTGAAAATTGTATCAGAATCTAATAGCTTTTAGAAATTTTTAATTATCTTTTACTAGGATAAAAATTAAAATATACTTTCCGTTGTAAAAATGTTACCAGAATAAATTTTTATATTTGTTAACATCTAATTAAGGTATTTTTCCAGACAATTTTTGAATTTTTAGATTATGATTAAAAAAATCAGCTAAACGGATAAGTAAATATAAAATACTGTATTCAATATTAAAAAATTTACAACAATTGCATGTATGTCGTTAGAACAGTATAGTGTTTAATGTTTCTTTAGATATTGAATTCTAATTAATACTTTGTGTCTGTTATTAAATTACAAATTTTATAATATTTTTATTTTTTCAACAGACAAAAATATATTAAAATTTTTATAAAAAGTATATTTATGTAAAGATCTAAAAGTTCACCTTGGTAAAACTAATATTGCTTTTAGCAAAAAATAATCAATATTTATCACCCGAAATTGATTAAAATGGCTAAATAATGAAAAAAAAAACATAAACTAAAAATGCAGTCAAAAAATCTAATTTCAAAGCTTTAAAGAAATACATGTCAAGCGAAAATTTTCTATTACATCGACCTTATCGGCGCGTTTGTAAGTCGAGTCGATGGAGAATAAAAAAGCGCCATTGCGTCGTTACGCGCTTGTCACGCGATTCGCTTCGCCTTTCGGCCGCTTCGCGTGTCTTCCGGCTGCGAAAAGTTTTCACCACTTTGCGAACTTTTTAATTTATTTTGAATAAAAAAGTTCCGAGCACGGTGAGCGAAAATCGTCAGAGCCCCACGCGAGTTTTTAGTTTATATTAACTTTATTTGGTTACAACGATGCTTTGGGGTAGTTAAGTAACCCAACTTTTTAACTGAGTATATACAAGACTCGACAAGTGAAAAGTTGAAGAGAAAAGTTTTAGCATATATTGTGGCATTGAAAATAATGATATTGTGCGACGTAAAGATTATGCTTAATGTTTTATTATTAAGTGTAATAAAATTACAAAAAAAAAGTATTATGTAAAATCGAGATTTTTCACTAAACAAAAAACGACCTCATAATTGTATTTGGAAAAAGTTATTATATTTTTCTGTATGAAAGTTTGAAAATAAACGTTGCAGAAAGTATATTTTTTCATTATATTATTCATTTGAAGTATTTAGTATAAATGTAAAAATAACAATTGAAGCAAAATGTTTAATTTTACGTTCATAGTAAAACATTGCCACATAAAACAATAGAAAACTGTTTCAATTCATAAAATTATTACACATCCACTTCCTTTCAAAAGAAAAAATCATATTTTTTGAATATCTATTGAACACCACGAAATCTTTACTTACTCATTCAATTCAAACCGAAAACAATCCTCTGCTCTCGTATCATCCGCTTCACGCATCCCAAAAGCGTTAAGCACAAACATTAAGTCGGGAATCCCACCATTGTGCTGGCATAGGCTGCCGCAGCTTCGCGCGGAACAATGCCCGGTGCGAAAACACTTTTCCGTAAATTACGCCTCGAACAATGGATTAACGAAGCGCTCGGTGCCACGTCAAATACATGTGCGCGTAAGTGTGGGTTTTACTGGTTGACAACACTTTTTTTTTTGGAATATTACACTTTTTTCGAGTCGCTTCGAGCGCTACATGAATTTTTCAATTTGCGTGGAAGTGGGTCGGGTCGGGATCTGGGATTTTGTCTTTTTTTTCTCGCCTTTAGAATCGGGTTTGAGCAGGAATAAAAGAGGCTTTTTCGGTTTTCTAAAGTAACGTTGTGTGTGTTGAAGTGAAAAGATGTTTGATTAAACGTTGTTTAGAGAATTATAACTTAGTTCCCTAAAATTATCTTAATATCCTTAATTTAAAAATTAGTTAATTTATTTAACCGTAAAAGCAAAAATTAAATAAAAAGCTGAATTTTTTTATCTTTTTTCGGGTTCACTTTAACAAATACGCATGACATCAGAACATATTATTTTTCATTGAAATAAAAAGTAAAAAATTTCATATCGAAATTACTATTGATACAAAGGTCTTATTAAACATCATCCTTTACAGAATTGTAAACAAAAGTACTATCAGACGTTGTAAAACTAATCTCCCGCTTTCATCCCCTAGTTTTTCGGCGCGTTAACGAATCCCAAACTTTTCTGTCCCGTGAAACTATTGCAGTCGCTGCGGAGGCTCTGTAGTCTAAAAGAAGAACAAAAAGATACCGATTACCTGGGTGGTGCGCGAGAATTTGTGGGTCTGCGCTTTTCGACTGCGCTATCTTTCGTACATATATAGGCACCGGGATTTTCCAAAGAGCTTTGGTTGCGCAGGAGAGAAAAATTTATGGACGACTCCTGGTGAATGGCCGCTTGATTGTGGCGGTAGTCCAGGCTTGACGCCATTGGCGCTCGCACAGTTTCGCGGAGGAATGCTTTAGAAGCGTTATTTATCGTGCGCGTGTATCGACGCAATGTCGCAAGAATAAAGCAGTTCGGTTCGAGCGCCGGAGCCAAGGGGTTATCTAGAGCTACGTCGTCAATTTTGGAATTTATAATGGGTTTTGGGGAAAATTTTATGCGAGATGTAAAGTTATGTTGCGCTAAAAATGTACTATTAAAATTTAGCGCCAAAAATGTATATAAATAAGTAGTAATTTGTATAGATTTACAATATAAAAGAATGGTCAACTTTATTTTGGATAAAAAATGACTTAATATGTAAAATACATATATTCAAATGAAAAGTCAATGTTAGGAAAATGTTTTAAAGATTTGTTTCTATTAAAAACTATTTTTTCGCTCCAAATTAATGAAACCACACAAGTAGAGCAATTCGAAACGTTTTGTTGATTTTCGCTGAACCACAAATACTTAAATTGTCCCATCACGTCTCAGATCCAATTTTCTCAAACGTCCATCATTCGTACCAGTGAAAAGAACAATCGAAACCAAGTATCTTCAAGAAAGTGATAAAAATGTGCGATAGATCAAGCGGTGGGTCGCTCGTCAGCGCCATCTACCGGAAAAACAGAAACGTTAGCAGCTTTACATAAAAAAGGCGCGCGCCACAGGGAAGACTGGGCGCTAGTGGCGGCTGGGTGGCCATGGGGGTGGGGCGATGTTCTCCGAGCTGTGCAGGGAGACCCTGCGTAAGGCCGCCGTGTGCTACAGTAGCGGCCGCTCGTCGGCCAGCCCTTCGCCCTCGCCGCCTTCATCGCCCCCACCCTCGCCGTCTAAAGAACCCATCGTCGTACACGTGGCACGCCAGCAGCGTCAGCCCACTATCATCAGCGAGGGCCCAAGCGCCAGTAGTAGTGCCGTCGTCGAGACAAGAGACGTTGGCTGCAGCAGTGTTGCTCGCGCCGGCACTGAACAGCACTACTATTACCACCAGGACAGCGGACACTTCTCGAGGAGATCGACCAGTCCCACTGAGTTTCGCGAGTACGTTCGCCCGAGGCGCCGGGAGACGACTTACCGAGACCTACGGGTCGCCTTTGTCAGGTTGACTGTTTTACCGACCTTATTCTAAAATAGATGCCTTGTTTGTGTCGGGGTTAAGGAGCTACGATAGCGTATCTGTGTACTGGCATTGGTGATATGCATGAAAACATAAGTTTACACAGAGATACGCTGTCGCGTAGTTGTTTAAAATTGTTAGCGAAGTAATTAATAAAAATTTTATTTTATTTTTTTATTAGCTGTCGGTAAAACAGTTTTTAGATTACAATAAGATCTATATTCATAGACGGATAAAAAGATTCTATTGCATTGGCAATATCGAATTTATTTGCAACTTTATTTCAAATTATTTAGTACCTTTTCATGAAAATTAAAGTAAACTTTTTTATATTTTTAACTTTTTCAATTACCTTTATAATACAGAAAAAAAGTTCATAACTTTCAATAATACTGCTTTAAATAAATTCACTTTGTTGTATTGTATAAAAAAAAGAGCTCAAACAAAACTGATTAATGCTCCTAAATTACTCCATTCTCTTTCACAATAATAAAAAAAAAAAAAAAACCGAGACAAAAAGAAACATTGAAGAAAGGCCTGTAAAGACACTCTCGGGGGAGGCAGCTCCCTGGCGCTCTCCCTTGCCAAGCGAAAGAGCCAGCCCAGAGCGTCCTATACCCTCGTATAACAGGCGGCCGTCGTCTCTCGCTCGCGCGAACGTGCTCTGAAACCGAAAAAAATCGTCTAACAAACGCTGCAGGAAGCGCGCTGCCACGCCGACGAACGTTAGCAGTCGGCGTACGAGCGGCCTCGAGTCGAGGGACGGCCGACGTCTGCCGTACGCCGCCACCGTCGACTACAACTCGTCGTTCGGTATCACGACGTCGAGGGAGCAGCAGCAGCATCACTATCGTCAGCATCACTACCAGTGCCACAGGCGGGGTAGATCCGCCTCGCCGGAGATGCTGCGCAGCGTCAGCCTGGACGAGCAGTACACGCAGCAGCCCTGGGATTCGCCGGGCTCCTCGCCCGAGCCCGACGACGGCTCGTCCACTTCCGGTGATGAAGGTAAGGAGGGAGAGACTCTATCTGCTGCACCCTGGGGAGTCTGCGACGGTTAATGTTAGAGCGTATTTTTCATTCGTGTGCTCTATCGTCTAGAGGGTATTTTGGGACCAGGTGTTGTAAAAAATTGTGTAAGCATGGCTGTGGGTGTATAAGTAAAAGTACGGAACTAGTTGAGAACTTTTCCTAGAGCTTGCGAAGAGTAAAGAGAGGACAGTTTAGAAAAATATCTACTTATTTATCTGCTTGAAAAATACATTTTTAGTTTTGGAATTGTAAGAGTATTTATTACTTTGAATTAGAATTTGAAATTTAGATCAGATTATATTATTTTTAAGCTTTGAAAGTATTTTTAGCACTATCGACTTTGTAGTGTTTCTTAATTATTGAACTAATTAATTTATTAATCAGTACAAATAATGGAGTAATAAATTAATACAAAATACGTTAAATAAATTTATTAAGTATTTTTTTGAATAAGTAAGAAATAATCAACATAATTTAGAGCCATACCATACAAATACGTAATTACTAAATACATAACAACCGCATTTAATTCCGACCACAGCTCGGTTCGCGTTTGCGACCAAAGTTCGGCAGTCGAATTGTCAGAGGCATTGAAGCCAATATAGGCGAGTTCCAGCACCTGGTCTCGCTGCGCCACTAGTACAGCGGCTGAACGCAGCATTACTGTGGGGGCGGTAACCTTAGACAGTCGTAAATTCTAACTGTTATGTACTGCATGTACAATTTGTCTTAAAGTGTTTCGATTTGTTTTACGGTTTTTTTTCAAAGGTTTTATCTATTACAGAAATCGAACTCAGCGTTTATTAGTATTATCAATTGAAATTTTTAGTAATACCTAAATATTGGTTGACGTTTTTAATATGCTAGTTTATTTAATTTTGCATATATTTTATATTGTATAATGTGAAGTTCTTTACACTATTAATTCTTCGCTTTTAAATTATAATATAGAAATTAAAATCGTTTATTGAAAAATTGTTAAACATGGATCCACAAAGGTGATTGATAAAAACAATATCGTGGTTATTGTCACAAAAAGCAGAAGAGAATAATTGGATAAAAAAATAACATAAATTATGCTTGCTTATTTAGATTTTGGGATATCTATAAAGCTTATAAATCACTTTACGTTATTTGATAAAAGAACATTTTTATATGATGAGCTTTTTAAAGCCTGAGCTAATAAAATTTTTACATAATTTATCATACGTTGTTATATACTATTAAAATACTCAATTTAATTTTTAATTTAAAAAAAAAATCAATTATTCGTTGATGAATAAAAATTACAAAATGAAAG
>JAPYZA010000560.1:0-27804 GCA_030522685.1 Eupelmus azureus | reverse complement strand
CATATAGCAGTAGTTACATTACATAAAGGTCATTATTACCTGCATTTATACTCTGAAGATTTTAAAGGCGTAAAATTCTATTAAAGAACTATAAATGTAGTCATTTATGTTGTTACATGACGGAAAATAAGAAAAAAAGATAGCAAATTTAAGTAGCTGCTAAAATAGCTGAATATAGTAAACATTAAAACTTAGGTATTATTAATTTAAAGATTATTTTTGCTAAAATATTGATTTATTCTGTATCATTTTGTTTAATTAAATAATTTTTTTTTAATTTTTCTTTATTATACTAATATTGCCTTTATTATACTAATATTGCTATGAAAAAAAACTGGCATTGTTTAGCTGATCGTAAAAAAAATGTATGAGCTTCATAAAATATTTATAAAAGTAGAAACACTAAATTTTACTGTCAATGAACCACAATTAATTTTAAAGTTTAATAATAAAATAAAGTGATTTAAAAGCGTAGAATGATAATTACAGCTATAATTTAACAAAACGTGAATGCTCGTTTATATAATATTCAATAAAATTATAAAAATAAAGATAAACTTATTCTGCATCTTAATGTAAAAATTTATTCTCAACGTTTAATCTTTATTACTTATTCAACGAACGAATCAGCATAAACGAGTTACAAATTAAACAAGCCTAATTAAATCACCAGAAACTGCTTTTAGTACACAATTTCAATTAAACCGTAATTTCACTCAATTAATCCGCAGCAACATTACAGCCTCAGATACAGTCCGAGCCTAATTTTACGCGTTTCCGTACACCTTTCACTCAATCTCAATACCCTCTCCACAAACCGAAAAAATCCAACCATAAAAAGTAAACCAAAGACGACACTCGTCATCTCTCCCAGCATCAGCGCCTCCACACATCCTCTCTATTCCCTACCTCGACAGCAGGTTGAACAACCTACCGATCGCTTAGGGTAGCTCGCGCCGCGTATATGCACACAGGATCGCTGCCGATCGCGGTAAAAGTGCTGCCATGCGGTCTGCGGAGCGGCGTCGCCGATCGAAAGTAAAAGTAAAGCGGAGCCAATTATTCGAGCCTTTCCAGCGCGCGACTTTCCACACGTGCATGCCAGAGCGATATATCGGCTCTTTAATTCGCGGCTCTCTCGGGAGCGCGAATATTTTCATGAATTATGCAGGATCTGGGGGCATGTGTCTCGTGCTTTTCGGCGCTGGCACGATGATAGGCTCGTAAAACGCTGTGTTTATGAATCGATCGGGAATTCGAATATAGTCGAGCTGTTTGCCGAACTGTTGCGGAATCGCGGATCGTTGCGTCAGAATCAGGGCGTGATTGATATCGGTAAATTATGAATGATGGGACAATTGTGGGGTACCGCACGTGACCCGCTCTGCATGCTGTTTTAGAGTGAAATACATGTGATAATGGTTTCTTAATAATAAAATGAGAGATAACAAGTTGTGTTTTCCGCAGCCTGCTTTATACGGGAGCGACTGGCAATACTAGATGTATTTCTTACTGTACTATAAACATACTCTAATATTGAATTTGTATACGATATGTGTAAAAGATTCCTCCGTTGCACGCATGTGATTCGGATAATTACGCTGTAAATTTAGGTTGGAAACGCATATAAATTAGGTGTAAATAGTTTGATGAAAGTTCTGTTATTCAAATGTAGGATCGAAAGTATGACTGTAGAATGCACAATCTCAGTCTAGCAATGCAAGGAATTTAACGTTCACAGATCATTTAATTAAGAAAGCTAATAAAAACAATCGTCAACAATATATATATACAAAGTTAATTATGCAAATGATTTTAGCTTTTCATGGTCGTTTCATGAAATACTTTCTGTTATGTTAATTTGATAAGATTGCTTTCTATTGTGATGTTTTTATCAAGAGTTTTTTTTACCAGCTGAGCTTAATTTTTGTCAATACAAATCGATTAAAAAGTAAATCAATTAAAAGTGGTTAAGTATATTACAGAATTAAATTTTACATCAATATCAAAAAATGTAGTCTGTCTTTGAATTTTGTATCGCAAACTATCAAATTAATTTGACCTATATAAGTGTCGTTATTGCATAAATAAACTTAAAGAAATCAGCGTGCCGTAGACGAAAATCATAGTGACTTAAGCTTATTAAATGCAGCTAAATCCGTTCGTTAATCGCGCTTTAATTAGACAAAACATCGCTTCTTAATTACTCACGAGCTCAGCCCATTTGCACCATGAAATTAAAAGACCTCCTTAAAAAAAAACCCCAACCTTATTTCACACGCCGTATCATTACAACGTCGCGTCGTGTATATCCACGTTGCAAAATCCCCGACCATATATAATTTTTAAGCGCGCCTAACCGCGTAATTTTCGCCTCCCCGTACAGCCTGCGAACGTGTCCCATCACAAACAACAACGCCTGAAAATTACACCGCCGGCTGTCAAAAAAGCAGCCGGCTTATAAAACACGCGCGCGTTGCATAAACTGCATCGTTAGCGCGCGGGCTCGCAAACAATGACGCCGTTCGAGGAAATTTTCAAATCAAAATCGCAGGATGCACTCGTTAAGGGCGCGCGACGTAAGTGCACTCGCGTGACTGCAGATTTCATTGCGTCGCGCCTGGTGTCGATAACCTTTTTGCTTCCTTCTTTATCCGCGCAAGCGTTGCGGCCTTTTCCGCATAACATCGGAACTAATGGGCCGATTAATGGCAGTTTTCTCTCCCGGAAAAATTCCCCAGCGGGAATTCCGTAGCGGATTCCGAGGCACTTTTTCCCGCTGCTTTCTCATGGGTTAGAGGAGAGAGATGCGATTATGAGGGGGATGCACTTGGATGTTTAGTACAGTTTAGAGGCGGTGAGCGGGGAGTTGTGAGTTGTGTTCTGATGTTGCTTTAATTAATTCGAACGAGAGCGAGGCTGTCCGAGTAGATGTGGTGCCTGATTAGATCTTTATATGGGAGGTATCTGGTTTTATTACGGGATTGGTGGGATAAGCCGGGGAATAAAGAAAATCCGGAGTTTAATATGAGATTATTTCTGGTATTTTGAAATTATAGCTTGGATCTCCGGTGAAATTAATGTACATAGATATCCGTGATGTTAAGAGGTTCTTTCTCTCGCGAGATCGTATAGTAATTAGTGTTACACATCTCGGCGGTGTAATTGATTAGTTAATTTATAATACAACTCACATAAAATTGCAATAATAAATTGTAAAGTTCAAGTTAAATTTTTATTTAGGTTATTTTTTGAACTTATTAAAGCTTAAATAAAATTACAACTCGATTTTTACATTGCGTAACAAGTGTTTCGTATATCAGAAACAGTTATTCGCTTTTTCGTGATTAATCCATTAATTTAATTTAATTTGTATAGATATCACTAATTTATTATCAAAACTGCGTACTATCACAAACATTCAATTAATCTTTTTCAGTTTATCAAATCAGGCGAGTAATATTTTAAAATCTGAGCAACGAAATACTTAAATAATATTTCACGTAAAAAAAATAACAAACTATTATTACGGTGTGCAGGAGGGATAGCAGGCGT
The DNA here is from genome assembly GCA_030522685.1 of Eupelmus azureus. Taxonomy (NCBI): domain Eukaryota; kingdom Metazoa; phylum Arthropoda; class Insecta; order Hymenoptera; family Eupelmidae; genus Eupelmus; species Eupelmus azureus. Next base: position 24,249 of record JAPYZA010000560.1, on the reverse strand, counting down.
GGGTCCAGATTCGATTGACTAGACGGTGGATTTTACGTTTAAGTCTTTATTAGGCGAGGAGAGGAGGTCTTCCTCCAGTCGCGGTCCGGCGGCTACTGCCGTGTGCGTAATCATTTAGGCTTGAGAAGCGAAGCTCCTCTGATAAGGGAGCTGACCATTGCATCGTCAGCGTCACGTGCATCTCCCAACCGTAATAAACGATATGTGTATGTGCGTATGTGTATGTGTGTGTGCAGGACCAACGGAGATATCTTCCAATCACGAACGTCAGTTTGTAATAGCGCGCTAAATACATTGGTATAGTTAAATATTTGATAATTATATCAACTGCTGACATATCTTTTTTACGATAGTCATATCCGAACCGTATCCTACTTTTTATATGTAATGTATGAAATTGCTCCGTTGATAAAACGAGCGTTGTATTACATCATAAGAAAGTTTAATGTTTTACTTAAATTTTTAGATCTAGAGTTGGGATAGATTAAACTATAGATGCAAAGAAGTATATGTATTAAAATATTTTATTTTGCAAATTTATAAATTTTATATATTCTTAAATTTTATCTAAATTTATGAAAATAAAATTATCTAATAAGACAACCCTTAATAATGATTCTGATAAAGCTTAAAAATTGACAACATTTTTTTGTTATTATATCAATAGCAAGAAATTTCAGTAGTATAAGGCACGGTATAAAGAGGATAAGTATACGGACCTTCGCACATATAGGCAAGACATACTTTATCATTATAGGGATAGACATACATGTTTGAATGTGGAACATTGCAATTTATAACAACTTTAACGGTCTCTTCCACTTGACCGTCAGCATCGACTTTAGTCAAGAAAACATCTGTATTCTCCCCTTTCTTTCCATAACCATATGCACTTACTGTAACAAGTAAAAATCTGCCATCTGGAAAAATGTGAACTTTTCCATTTCGTTGTTCTCTCTCATTCTTAATTTCTACGCTGACTTCGAGTTCCCAATTTATGATATTAAATCGCTTGCATCTGGTGTTGTTTTTGTATTCATAGCAATTTACTAATTTGTAGTAATTAGCATCGATAAAGTTCATATCACGTACAGTAAAGTCACTGTCATCGGACAAGTCTGGGAGTGCAGTACGTTTTAGTACATCGGCATTTAGACTAAACAAAACTATGTTTCGTTTATTAGATATGTCAGTATAAAATGCTACGTATTTGTTTGGTTCTGAATATTTCATCACAGGGAGGATGCTAGAAAGAAACAAATTATATAGTGACTTGTATAGATACATGTATATATAAATGTATATAAGTATAATAGTTTAAAGTTCACGAAAGTGACTACTTTCGGTTTTTTTTAAATTTTAATATACCAAAACGAATCATTGAGAATATAAGACACCACTTGTTAGACAAATTATTAAGTAGCGTTTTGAAATTGCATTTGAAAAAAGTAATTTAATAAAAACTAATATATAAAGGTTGTAGCAGTCAATATTAGTATAGCTTTGTTATGGAAATTTCTCAGTACCTTTGTTAAACATTAATTAAATGAAAACAAAAATTTCTCTTTACAAATATAACAAAATCAGATGTAAAATAAAAGACAAAATATTCTTACTAATAATTAGTGTACGATCTGCTCTTATCCAGTTCCTCCTTCCGAAAGATTTTTCCATCAGCGCCGTATTGAATCTTCTGAAACTTATCTCCATATTTAAATACAACGTCAAAACTACTGATATAGGGAATGACGAACAATGGAAGTTCGCCATACCTACATTGCTCTCTTTTAGAAACTTCGAGTAAATCATATGTGTACTTGCAATCGGTGCTGTTTACAATCAGCAGATGTACACTGTAATTTCTATATCGTTGATTTTTCTCTAGGTAGTTCCACCAAACCACCAATGTTTCGTTATTACCCAGCGACAATAAGTTTCCAGTGTGCATAAACTCCCTAAAATTTGCTTTTATGGGTACGGACATGCTGCAGTTCGTCAGGTGTTTACCGTCCAGAGCGAAAGTATTAGAATTGACTAAGAGATTGAGCGGCTCCTTGGCATATTGGAACATCATAGTTGCGATGTGATGATTGCTGACGTCGATGTAGGGACTGAAAAAGGACTGTATCCAAGGCGTACTTAGCAGTTTTAACGGTTCATTGATCGTTAGGGATTTGGCACAAGTCAAGAGTAGAAGCGCCGAGATAATAAGGAATTTTTGTAGCTGGATCATCATGATTTTGTCGGTTAGTTCTTCAGCTAAGAACTGAGTCACAAATTTAATCTGCAATTATAAATTTTAATTAATTTATATTATTTTATCATCTTAAAACTACAAGACGCTTTTGCATGAGTAATTGAATCACATTTAAAAAAAAAATTTAGTACTAAATTATTATATAAATAAAGATGATTCAAATTTTAAATAAATTTGTAAAACTCTATTTACATTGAAAAAATTATTATTTTTATAATTTATTATTTTATATTAATAATGAAAATATAAAACTTATATTTTATGTAACTGTTAAAGTTTTATTTTAAATTGCAGTTTTATAAAAAAATTCAAAAATATACTTACCAATTCGAGTGTAGCAGAAAACTTTTTCACGTGTAGTCTAATAATCGTTCAAACAATGAATGAGCTTAAACTCTTCGTGCATTATTTATAAAAAGTAGCACAAACTTATACCGATTGATATGACTTGTATCAAAAGATATTCCAGGAACTGATATAATTATCAAATGTGTAACTATAATAATTATCATGCAAGCTTAGGTAGGCGAGTTTTCGTAATGTTAAGACATTTTCGTTGACCCTGTGTCTTGATACTTCCGAGTGACATCAGGTTTTCCCCTAACAGAGATTTGCGCAAAGCGAATTGCGTCTTCAATTCTTATTTCGCATGTTCTATGGATTTTTGGCGTTTATTCTTATAAGATATATACTGTCATAGAGTAACGAAGAGTAAAAATTCGAATTCGATGTATTTTTGGGTGTTATCTTACGCCTGTGGTAAAATATGCGCCGTTGTCATTTTGGGTACACGTTTGAAAAAATATTATGTCCGCCGGGTGAAGAATATCTTTTTTTATAGTAGAATGTTTTTATTTCATTTAATTCAAGTTCAACTAACAAGAAAAAGTCCTTATAGTCAAATTTCAAATTTCAAATATATAATATTAAAGTACATCAGACTCAAAAAATTATTTGACTTAAATATCATTAACTTAATCAAGATATATAAAAGAGAATCATTTAAAAGGCCAATTTAAAGTGCCAGAAGTAAATTCTTATTTAAGACTTTTTACAAGTCAAGAACTTTATTATATGGAATAATACTATTATTACAAAGACATTTTCTATTAAAAAATGTCCAAATAGTATTTTAACATTTGCAATATAAAATATCTGATAACTTCAGCTGTGTCTATCTAAAACGACAAAAATCGATAGAACATGCGAAATAAGAAGACGCAATTAGCTTTGCGCAAATCTCTGATAGGGGAAAACCTGATGTCACTCGGAAGTACCGAGAATTGTACGAAGTTCAGGGTCAACGGAAATGTCTTAACATTACGAAAATTCGCCTACCTAAGTGCGCATTACAATTATTATAGTTACACATTTGATAATTATATCAGTTACTCGAATATCTTTTGATAATAGTCATATCAATCAGTGTACGTTTTTGCTGATTTTATAAATAATGCACGAAGAGTTTAAGCTCATTCGTTGTTTGAACGATTATTAGCTCCCATGACCCTTTCCTCGAATACATTTTGAGCCTGAATAAGAGGTTATGCTGAGTTTCTCTTGTTTCAATTGAATAATAATATTCATCCATTAATCTTGTGTTCAATTCTGTGGCTTTCAGCACAAAAACGTATTTTCAAAAAATTGCTATTTTAATGATATTGATATAAAAGATCGATACATGCAAATTACGACGTGACACGTGTGCTCACGTAAAAATAAACGAATCTCTTAAACCATCACATTACATAATAAAAAATGCGTTGTTGACTTTTAAAAAGTACAAAATTACCTTGACCTACATACACTCTACTCAAATCTCTATTACTTCTGCGTGAAAGAATCTTCATCGGGAAATACAAAATGATAAAGCTCGTAATTCCTCGCTATTAAGCAAGCGCACATTCATAACGTTATTAGTTTATCGCACTAATTTCTCAGTCTCGTACAGGTATACAGACCCTCCACTCAGCGGTTTTCATACACGCGTACGCGTATATATGCGTGCGCCCGAGGAAAGATATTATAACCCAGCGGTAACAGGTAGGAAATCCAGGCTCGCGCCGTAATTATTATCATAATCGCATATCGCCAAGGCGTAATAGCATAACTGTTTCGCGATGCATCGGCGATACGCGACGCAATGCCAAAGGTAACCTGGCTTCATTTTCTTTCCTCGAACGCCTCCCAGTTTTCCCCTTTATCCCTACTTTTTACGCGTGCGCTTTATTTATAAATCCTTAATTACTTATTCGCATGATTTATTTCACTCGGCAGGGAGTAACGGTTTTTATGTGAGATTGTTTGTTGCTGCTACCAGCTGCGGCTGCTCTGATAATTGAACTCGTTACGTTTGTTGCGCTCGCGCCTCGGCAAAAATTAGCTCGATCTGATGCATCGCGAGCAAGAATAACAGTAAAATGCGCGCTCGCTGGTGCAGTGTGTGTGTGCGTGAGTATCTATGTGAGCAAAGAATTCTGAATTTGCTTCTTTATACTGGAAGCTTAGGGATAATAAAAAAATGTTTTTGAAAACTTTGCTAAAAATGTTTTTTTAAAACGTACTTTTTAAAACAGTATCTGTATAGCTGTGTGTAAGCATTTATAGCTATATATGTGTGTGTGTGTGTTTCTGTTAAATAATAAGTGTGTTTGGCTTTATATTTTTGATTAAACGTTATTAATTGAAATATACATTTTTCTATATTTCAATTATTTGTTTTGGAATAATGGTGCTGGTGCTGTTGGGCTTGATAACCCTCATAAAATTCATCCAGCTGCTCTTGCCCACAGCGAGGTTTAAAAAAAAATGAGAAATACCTACATTCTTTAGAGAAAAAATTTGATAACTGTCGAAAAATTTTTAAATTTTTAAAAATTTTATATTTTTGGTATACTTATATGATGCCTATATCTTTATACTAATATTAAATTATTTTTTTGACAAAATTATCTTTGATTAAAGATTTTGTATTACCGGCTATGGAAAAATAAAAAGTAAAATAAGTAATCAATAAGTCTACTAAAACATGTCTCGCCTTTTCAAATTTATAATGTATTGTCATATTTATGCCTGCATATATTTTGTAACATTATACATGATGTGTTAAGAACTTAATTATTCGAAGGCACATTGTTTGAAAATAGTCATTGTTTCATTCATCACGGCTGCATACCGAAGAAAATGTCTTCTTATCGACATCAATCTTTAATTTTTACATGATAATCAAACACACCTGTCGACGCAGCCTCTCATCGAACATTCAAGAGCATATTACCTTCAAATTGATTAAGTCATATTAGAATTATTCGCTGCAAGATGAGCTAAGGTTGTTAATAATCGTCAAGGTCCACAGTGATCGGCGCATCAACTGGGTCTCCAAAGACGTGTATGAAGATTTTTTGTAATCATGCGCGCATGATTGAGACATCTCAAGGATGTTTAGTCTTGTATCTGAAGAAAAACATATTTAGCTTCGTTCCGAGAAGAAATTATAAATACTTTCCTTCTATTCTCTGCGCTGTTTTCTGGCTCAGACATTACTCATTGTTGAATTAGTATATTTTCAAATCTGATATCTGATCAACCTCGTTGTTTTCTAATTCATTTTTCTAGTTCACTAGTAAAAACTTCTATTGTTTATCATAATGAATTTTGAAACTTCGAGGCATTGTTTTAAATAATTGGTGAAACGACATGAATATATTAAACATCGATCACATGTTAAATACGAGGTCAAACGTGCTCATTTTTTTTTAAGAGTTAAATTCATTATATATTCTCAAGATTTTTACACGATTAATTTACATATAATAAATCAAGTAAATTTTATAGTATTTAATTCAAATACAAACAAAAATTTTCAAAAATAACAATATACGATAGTAAAACTAGTACATAGTAAACACTATTAACAGCAGCATCGACAACCCAATCTTACACACCGCTCGCTCAGAAATCAAGATTCCACCTCTAACTCTCCTACTAGCAAAAAGGCACACTTGCAAACTGAGTCATGAGAGTTCCTCCCACGCCTCAACCTCACATCCGCGTGCGCACTCGCGTGTCTTCAACAAGGGCAATAAGCGCAAACATACACCTCGATTGATTTTCCCACGAGCCGATCGCAGAAGTCAATGCATATACAGACAGCCACTCGCGGCTGCAAAGTATAGATTATCGACGATGGGAGCGTTAGCCTCTCGCCATTACAATGTGTGTGCGCGCGCGCCGATGCAAATTGCAGGTGGAAACGAGGCGTGTGGAAAGAAAACGGCTCAGACTGTCGATTATTTTTTCGCGCCGGCTAAATCAAATTCAATTGTGAGTTCCCCCCCCTTTTCCTGCGGAGGCGTGTGCGGCTCGCGGGAAACAATCATATGAGAAATTTGTGACTTTTTTACAGGGGATAGGTGTTGTGTTGTGTGTGTGTGTGGTTTTGCAATTGGTCTTGTTGATTTTCTCGTCTGGGCTTTTCAAGTTGAGCGCGATTTCGTCTGATCGATTGCGGTTCAATTTTAGAATTATCGATGATTGAGCTATTACCGGCGGGTGGTTTTGATTGTCTGGGTTTTAGTTATAAACAAATTGTTCTACGGTAAAATTCCTTATAGATCTTTTCATGCATTCTGAAAGATATCAATTTTTTCTATTATAGAAAATCGTTAACGAGCTACATTTCAAAGCTTATTTATTACAATCAATGTTACGATTACTCGAAATTCAAGAGTTTTGCAATCTAATATATTCGACTCCAATCACTAACTACGTACACCCGCGATTACCATATTAAATCACTTCTTACGCATCACTCAGCTATTTCATCAGTAAACAATAAATCACCGATTTTTTCCAACCGCGCATCAGTGGCATAAAACAAACTTTCCAAAACCTAAAACAGCATTATCTAACCCTAAACCCGACCATCATTTCCATAATTACGCTCCGCACACTCCTCTCTGAATACCGGCAATTTGTCACCGCTCATCAACGCCGCTTAAGCATCCCAGTCCCGGAATCTCGTTACTCGAATCCCCGCCGTTCATTTTTCACGCGCGGCTCTCGCCCCGGATATGCTGCAGTCGGTCTGCGGCCAAGGAAAAATCGAAAGCCACACACGTAGAGAAAGAGGCTAGCCTCGCGGCGTTCCTCTCGAGCCGAGCGCGCAAACGTGAGCGATGAAGGAGAAAAAAAAGTCGCGCCGCGAGCTGCGCTTCTTCTTCCTCGTTGCGCAATAAGCGCGTGGATGCGCGGCGTGTACGATGTATAAAAATGAATGAGGCCTTGGTTTTTTTCTTTTGATGTTTGAGTGGTTCTTTTTGACGGTGATGCATTGTGGGAGATTTATCGATTTGTTTTGGATGGATTGTTCGTGTTTGTTTTTGGGATGGTGTAGTGTGGGTATTTAATTAAGTAGAAAGCAGTGTTGGAGAGGCGAGGATAACGTGTTTATTACGGAAATTCAATGTATATAATTTCATTGGTAATTGCGATCTTTAATTAACTGAGGATTGGCTTGGGTAGTTTAAATTGCAATCTAGAGTAGGTGATTATTTGATTTAACGCGAGATTAATTTGAACGAATCAAGTCGGGCACAGACATAATGTAATATAATGAAGATAATGCAATGATATGGACTGGGACTAGAATGAGATCGGTCGTATTGATTTACTTCTCAATTTCTCCCTTTCGATAATCTCTTAGAAATGTTAATGATGTTTTATTTATTCGTAATCTACTGATAAATTTACGTTATTAAATAAATGAACGTGATTGGTTTCATATAAATAAACCTCGTGTATTGTATCAGATTTGAATTACAATCATTTAAGTTGTGTTATTTGCTTTTACAAATCTTATTACAAACATAAATTTCGTAATTGAATACTTAAAAGAAATCGTTTAAAATAAATTTTGAACATTTAATGCATTTGTTCAATAAACACTAAAATTTAGCACAACAATTTACCATAATCAAACTAACCGCTTACAAAACTTCCCAAAATCAAAGCCCATAAAAGAGACACCCATCTCGTTAACACGTTTCCCAGCCTATATCTCTCCCATCGAAATATCTCAATCCTCATTTGAATGAAAAATTCTAAAAGTCATCCGGTCCCACGAACGGCACCGTCTGCACGCCGACAAACGCCAGATGCCACAGTTAGATACACCCCACCACATCCTCCTCATCTATAATCAAATTCAAACGCGCGCATTTCACAACTTTCCCCGATCAACCATCTCTAAAAAAACCCCCCACCTTTCTTATACCCCTCGAACAATGCGTACATACACCTCGCAGGTCACGAAGGTCACAGCGATCAAAACCAGTCGCCGAACCTTCACAACAAACCAACATCTCTTTGACACACGCGCTCCGTATTCTTCCAGCTCTCTCGCAGAAGAAGCAGCGGCGCGCGCTTCGCTGCAATAACGCGATCGTAGAAAGGTGCGCAGGAGAAACGTCTGGAAGTTCGGCTGCTGCTGCTGCAGCTCGCGTGCGCCTTTTCCACACTTGCACTCCGAGAGCGGAGTAACCTTCTTTCTCTCGCGCAGCTGGCGAGAGCATGAGGGAGAGAGGTGGCTACGTGCTCGAATTAACGCGCGGCTGGACTCGAGCATGGGAGAGATGATGATTCTCGGGATTTTTGCGAGGCAGGCTCAAGGATGCCGGAGAGTCAAGGATAATGGCGAGAATAGCTCGGGAATGCTGGCTGTTTTTTTATAGAGTGGAGATTTCGCACAATGGCTTGTTTTTATTGTTTACGTGTGGGTTTGGGATTTTAGAGGTGGGGTATTTTTTTGCGGGAGAAAGGGAAATATTTAGTTGGGTGGAACGTTTAGGATCGATTGTTGGATTGAATAAATAAACGGCATAGAATAAAGATGGAACGATATAAAATTCTCAAGCTGTATTCGTATTGATGGGTAAAACTTATTCTTTTACTCATTTTTTGTAAACTAAATAAAAATAAGTAATAATAACTGTAAGCTGAAGATTAGATTTATAAAAGTGAGTTTCGATATTCAATAATATTTTGATGTAAAGGAATACATTGATAAATATTTTTTAATTTAATTTAATAAATAGTAAAAAATAAAAAGAACATAATTAAACGTTTTCTTGTTTGTAAAATAAAGAAAAATTGCAACTAAAGTTGATTAACATGGGTGCGTTAGGAAGTATATGTGTTAAGTAGAACATGTCCGAGTTGGTAAGACCATCACATCTTCTACTTTTTTAGCACTTACAATCTTTTTTTAGTGTTTCTGTTCTAAATATTTATGCAAATCATATTGAAGTAACCTTTTACGATCTTCAAATTTTAACGTTTTTGAAATATTAATTTCAATTTTTCGTATTTTATGTTTGAAGTGAAAATTCTTACTAACTGTAAATACTATTTAATCGTTGGACATTAAAATATCTCTAAAATAAATGGTTTTGAGAAAATATTAAGATTTGACTTAAAAGAACCTATAAATTTGTAGCACTCATAAGAATAAACTATAAACTAAAATATTTTCTAATAAAAAAATACTTCACTAAGTTTCTTTTGCTTTCATTTGCATCTTTCGTATAATTAACTGTATTTAGCATTCAAATCTTATATTTATTCAAGAAAAGAATTGTTATATGTCTTATTTTAAATTTATTAATATAATTTATAAATATACAGTAGCGCCTTAAAAGCTTTCAAAGATAAGCAAGTAATTAAATTCTTGATTCGATAATAATGTTAATTTTTTTAAAAATACTTATTGACAGATTTAATTATTCATTCAATGTGGGGACTTACACTAAATATAAAATGATTAAATTGCTTTATTTTGTGCATGTAAATGGTATTGCCTTTTAAACTTCGGATAATGACTAAATAATTATGCTGAAAGTAAAAAATACGCATTTGCTAAAAAAAATCCATGAACGAATCATTTTCTATAATAAAAGAAGTCAAAAGTTTCAAAATGATTTCAAACAGGGAAGCACGCACCTATCATTCAAACTTTTTCTTTACATTACGTAAAATATAATAATTGATTCATAGAAACCATCTTCCAATCAGAAACCCTACCACTTGAGCACTTGAGGGCATCCTCATTAATATTAGAAAAATGTTCTATGCACCATCAATCTCAAAGCTATAATCATACGAAGCAAAAGAAACTTCAGTCACGCTATTTGTACGGTATTTTCCATCCCAAAGTGCTCTAAAAAGTAAATAAATATTAATTGACAACGTAAACACATGAATATGCAGAGCGCTAAGCATTGATTTACGCGCACAGTATACGCGAGAGTACAGGAACTTTAAAAAAAAATTGAGGAAGTGGTAAATGTTGCAAGTCTTCGCCTCTAATGATTAAACCGAAAATTATCATTTTTCCTGTCCAGTAAGTGTGACTAATACGGAGTAGTCCATAGTAACTGCACTAAAGGCGGCGCGCTCGTCAGCTGTGCTGTGCAGCTCGGCGCATAACTTGTTTACGGTAAGACTTCCAGTTTTTTTTTTTCAGGAAGCTGAGCACGTCAATCTGAAACTTATATGTTACATTTGCGGATTGAAAAATTGTAACATTTGAAACTTTTGTAATGCAGTAGGTGCTTTTATAGAAAATGTTAGTAAAAAATGATCATTAAATAAATGTTTTCATTGTAAGTTGATGTAATGTATGTAAAAAAATGTATGTAAAAAAAGAATTACTACGGCATTTGGCCAGAAAGCACAAGCTATTTTTATTTTTTAAACTATGCATTTGTTCTTACATTTAACCAAGAAATAAAGTCTGAAACTATCATAAATTTGTTTCGAAATAATTCTATAAGAACGTTCCCACACCATTCACAATATATTAACATTTCATAAACAAATCAATAAAGTTAAACTACTCTCCAAGCCATCAACTCAGATCAGTCGAACTTACAATAACCTCCATTCATCGCAAAACCAATCGAAGAGCCCACATTCAATTATTCCTGACTGACAAGCCGATTTCATCACCTCCCGCTAATTTTAAAATTCTCAGAATCCTCCACATAATTCCAGAAAATATGAGGTGCCCTCGCAACACCTCACCGCGCGTCTCACCACACATCCACGCAACGCTCAGCACTCACCTAGGCCTCTACCACCCCGCGCGTGCTCTCTCACACAGAAAGAGAGAGAGAGAGAGCCGCAGTAAGACCGCATTCCAGCGTGCAGGCGAGCAGGAAAATCGTCTGGAAATTCGCGTCCGCGCGGCTTTTTAAATACCGATATTGCGCAACGCGCTGAGCGGTTGTCTCTCCCTTTCTAAGCGGCCCGCAGCGCGCGGAGCGTTCCATTCATTACTGCGGTTGATTAGCGGCCCTATCAATTAGCGTAATTTCGAGCGAGCCGATGAGTTGGAAGAGCGCGGAGTAAAAACGTGGGATCCCTTGGCTGGAGTGTTGTAGGCATTCTTGGGTGAAATTGCCGGTTGGAGTTTTATCTTTTTGGATGGGAGAGATTAGTGAGGGATGGGATTAGTGATGTTTACTTTGGGCTTTGGATATTAAGAAGTTGGTATTCGATTGAGAGGAATTTTGAGATTTGAACAAGTTGGATAACTGTATGGATCCGTTGCGTACCTTATCATTTAATGTGAATGCATTAAAATTTTTATATATGATTTACATGTCTCACCATTATTCAACGTGTTTTATGATATGCAAATTTTCAATTTAAATATCAGATATTGTTAATGTATTTCAGCAGTTTTCTCTTATTTTCATTACTTTTTAACTCGATGTCGCTTCTTCTATTCTTTACCTTAAATGCTTCCAGTACTAATCATAAAGTAAAGGAGAAAAAATTGAATGAATCCTCGGCTCCATACTCAAACATAATTTGCATACCGTCACGTATCAAAGTAGCTAGTCATAACTGCAGTCAAGAGATTAATTATGATTTTGGTTAGTTTTAATTTAAGCTTGATACCAGCTCCAGTATTTAGTAACAAAATTATTAGTCCATTTTAATACGCAATATAAAATTAGATTATTATATTTGATTGGAATATGAAATGACTTCCGTAACATGAAGTTAGTAGGATAGGGTGAGGATGGCAGTATATAATTATGTAAATTTAATATGATAAAACTGCTTTTATTTTCTTAACATCGACCTGGATCTATTTACGCTGAGTAACTTTAATATTAAAACTACATAGTCTTTTGAGATGACAAAAATTCTTGAATGATCGATTAAAGTCCAGAGATTTTTTTACTTGTGTACGCGCAGTGTTGTAGCTCTTCTTATTTAATCAATTTGCCTAGATTGATTAAGCGAAACTACTGGTGTTTTAGTTGTTCACTAGGAACCTCTTTTTGCCTATGGCAATCTAAATATCTACTTTTCTTATCGACCTATCAAGTTTTCCACTGCTTTCGATACTCGATTAACTTTCTCATAAAATATAAAAATTATTACTCAGTAAAAATATACAAGTCACAGTTACAAAAAATTACTTATTCCCATACTCTCAACCATCTTTCATCTAACAATCGTTTCCATACCTCCGTATCACGTTTTCACGCGACTTCTTACCGAACTCTTTTTTCGTAACAGAACCAACAAAATTCCGATTCCGCAACTGATAATCTACAATACTCGCCTATACGCTCAATCACAAAATCATTATCACCGGCAGCCGCTTTCTACTGCCGATTTCAATTGCAAAATCCGGCTCAATCCACCTGCCCGACAAAAACTCTCCGCCGTAACGATCTCACCAACGTCCAGCCAAAAACCAGCCTACCCAACGCAGTCCAATTTCGTCCAGCTCAACCTCAGCGCTGCAACGGAAACTCCGCAAGCCTCCCGTGTACTAGAAAAGGAAACGGCGAGATGAAGAGGGAAAAAAAAGAAACAACAAACATCCTTATGAATGAAACATACTCGCGCATAGCGGTGCGGTATATAACGCCTATGATAATGCCGGCGCGATATATATACCACACGCGCTGTCGCGGCCTGTATTTTCCACGCTGCGCGAGCAGGCTGGCTGTGTATCTGGGATCGAGGAGAGAGATATACCGTAAAAAGGCCACAAACGCGCGCGATTAACTTTTTGCGCGCGCGCGTCGAGCTTGTGTGTCTCGAGCGCGCATATTTTAAGCTGCAGGAGAGTGTGTTGGATTTTTTTAGAGTTGGAGCTTTGTGAGGATTTGAATATTTTGTTTAGGTTGTTTTGAGGAGAGTTCGTTTGGGGGGTTTGGTATTGTGCGCGGTTGATGTTGTTAGTCTTGCGAGGGCTTTGTGGATGTGAGTAGAGGATTTGTTTTGTGTAAGTGAATAAGTTCTCTTTATAGTTGAAATAAAATCTATGTACTAGATATATTATTAATTTTTTTTAAGTTAAATAGGCCTCATTTAAGTAGCTTTGTTTAAAACCGTAGTATTTTTCGAGTTAATTTTTTGCTCTCACAGCTTAAACTATAAGCATATTTATGCAAATAAATTTTACGTGTAAGTGTAAAAGTTTCTTATAAAAAAGGGCACGGTTTTAGCGACAAAATGTTTAACTTATAATTAGACGAAAATAAGCTTAATTTTGGAGTTGTGTGAATTTAACAGGATTAGATAAACTTAAATTTTTTAAGGTGCAAAAATTAATTCTTAAATCAAAATATTCATCTTTCAATTTTCTTCCTAATGTTATACTGTTGTAGAATTTAACTTTACAAAGAAATAGTGAGGATTAATATATTACAATAATTTTATAAAAGGTGGCTATTTTATAGATTAGCTACTTTATAGATTTAATTATAAAATTGTAAAGACAATCAATCACCTGCAAAAAGTAAAATATCAAATTTTCTCAAAAATATAGTGGCGTTTATCTAGCGATTCATCTGGAAAGCCGAGAAAGTGAAAAGCGATAAAGAAAACACACCTGCTGTTATTACCAATTACGTAAAATTGATCGGCGATTCTTAATGTAAAGATTGATTCGCCGTTAATTATTGAGTCATTCTCAACGAATGTAATGCCGTTATCGAGAAAATCATAATTGACGCTATTTTTGCTTTAAAAAGTTTCAAACATTTTCACCCAATATCCGCGTATAGCAAAAGCCGTAGTAACAAGTTCATCCACCCCATAGTTTTCTACAGTATCTGCACGATCGTGCATGAGAAATTAACCGACTCTGTCCGTTATGCTCAAGTAGTAATGCTCCTTATGTACGTAATAAGTAAAAATATGCATGCGCTCGAAAAATATACTTTCTTCGATTTTGAAATTATTTTGAATGCAACAGTTGGTAGATGCACAACACCTAACAACGGTATATACAAAAGAATTTAATCTTTATAGACTTACTATTTTTAATACTGATTAGCAAAATCATTTGTAAATGTACGTACAATGTATACTAATACAAATGAAGTAGCCTTTATTTTACTTAAAATACCGGTAAAACCTAATTAAAACCCCGCTAAAGTACAATTATCCCAATAAACATCTTAATGCTTAAAAACTGCAAGCTGCAAATTAACAGAGAAACCATGCACTTATAAATCTCAAATAAATTATCCGACGTTTTTCCGCGAATACCAGAAAAACGTAACGCAATCAAGATGCAACTCTCGCAAGAGGAGGCTCGCATAAAAGATCCCCCGTGCATCAGGCAAGATGCACGTCCGCGCGCATATACACACTCACACAGACTCGAAACGCATAATAATTACACACTGGCGAGGCACTGACCTAGCCTAACTTTTCGGTGTGCATCGGTGCGAGCACGCGCAGCTAACCTTAAAAACATCGCCTCCAAAGAACTGTAGCGCGCTGCAGAAGGGAAAAACAGCAGCGGGAGAAAGAGGGAGGGGAGAGAATATAACGAGGCATGAAACATCGCGTGCGTGCCGCTAAGGCGCAGAGACGCGCGGCCGCCTGCGAAGTAAATTAGAGGAACGCGAGCGCATTAAAGCGCGAAGAGAGAGAGAGAGAAAGAGAGAAGAGCGTGTATTACAAGAGGATGGAGGATGTGTAGCTAGGAAGGAGAAAAGATCCCGCGGGAGCGCGATAAGCTCGTCGAGATTTTGATTGCGCGGCTTGATTGGCCGCCTGGCTTTGTCTTTGCGGTTTTTAAGTACTAAGGGAATGCGGTGGGCACGGCTTTGTTGAACTTTTCGTAAGATTAATTTGCGAGATGGAGACGGGGAAGTACGTGAATTGTAAGTATGATGGTGATCTTGTAATTGATGTCTTACCATGCTCGGCAGCGATCTACTGAAGTTCAAAAAAGCAGTTGGAAAAGATTTTATTATTAATTATAGTATACGTACTTATAACAGTATACTTATAAACAATCAGTTTATAAATAATCATTTTTCTTCTTATAGAACTTAAAAACATATTTAGATACATATTTAGTGCTTTTAATTCAAAAACAGTATCTTATTGTTTACCCACATATACTGGTTAGTAGTAACACAAAAGTGTATAACTGTTAATATTCTTTTAAAATTTCCCTTCCTCGACCAAACGAGAAAATAAACAATATCCACGATAATAATTCCCAATAACACGAAAAAAAATTATACTCTATCCATAAGAGAATACCCGAGGAGCTTAAACCGCAAAAGAGGTGCAGAGAAAATGCGGAAGAAAAGGCGGAGGAAAAAATACTGCTGAGATTCCGCGATGATGAAGGGAAAAAAGGACCGCTCTCGCGCGCGCGCCCGGATTCCGCGAGCTAGTAACGAGGGAGGAAAACGATGTCGGTTTCATAATAAATAGGGAGGAGAAGCATAGCGACGCCTGGTATAGGTCAGGAATGTGCTTTGCATGAGTTTTTCCTTGTTTTCGCGCTTATCAGAAGAATCTAAAGAATTTTGCGGGTTAATGTTTGTAGGAATTCTTGACTGACAGCCCACTGCCGCATTAGAATGGATAGCTTTAAGCGATTCAATTAGTTTTGTAGATAATGCTAAGAGACTTTTGTGAAAAGTATTAGATTAACGGATATTTGAACTTAAATTTATTTTAATTCACATTGCGGATATGTTGTATTTTTACTACAATTTTTTTAATACGTACGCCTGAATGGTGAATTTTACTTTTACGCTTCTCTAAATTTTACAAATTTATACGTTTTTTAAATTAATATAACTTAATAAAATCTTACATCTATAAAAATATTTTCAATGATATCACTTTATCTCAGCTCTGTATTTGAGTCAAATATTACTTACGTAACTCTAGTGTAAGTGTTTACGTATCCGTGTTCCGGTTTAGAAAAAATGTATGTAGAACTGGGCGGTTACGACTAGTACTTGTTGCTCGGTGTCAGGTCATACTGTAGCCGGGGTATACATTATCGGATTTCGGTCACTTTGCACTTTAGATCATTCGAAAGTACATATATATATAAAACGTTACCTTCAATAAAAAAAATCAAATTTCTGTTTTGAGAATCTTATAAATTTTAACGTCTAACGGGCATTTTAAAATTTTTTTCTACTTTTAGTTACCTAATCTCGTAAGACCATACAAAATGGTAAAGCGTTAGCAAATTTATTCATAACAACCTATTGTGTATTAGAGTAAACAAATAATTCTTTAACGAACAATAAAGAACGAAGTAATAGCATAGTAGATGGTATGACTTACGCGTCAACTTTCTCACTTTTCTCAGCATATTAATTAAAAACATTCATTTCCTCCACTGAAGATGGATGACAATAGCAGTAATTCCAACGAGGAAGTAAAATAGAGAGAATACAGAGAAAGGAAGCAGTTTTTTTGCATGAAACCCACAACCCACGTGAAAATAATACTGAATACTTGTCATACGAAAATGATGAAGTACTTAAATTTGTCTAATAAGTTATGAAAGATTTTACACATACGTCTACTAATAAAGTAATACTGAATCAATCGAATTATTACAGCATATCGAATAAGTAAACTTAATCGAACTTTTACTATTACAATTTGCTTATTTCATTTGCCTATTCTCATAAAGAAATCCCAATAGAAAAACAAATTAATTTAACATGACGTTTCCTAAATGATCAATAAATAACTCAGATTAAACGTTATTTACAGCGGATTACGTTAGAGTGCAACAATTAAAGCAACGATAAGCGTAACAAATCGTTATAGGGAGTAGCAACATTCCATCCGCTTCGGTAATACCTACGAAGCCGATCAATAAATATCGCTTGAAAAGATTATTACAGACGCTGCTGCAGGTGGCTCTAAATCAGCACACAATGAAGAGTTGCGTTCTGCCAAGAAACCGATCGCCTTGATAAGGTGTCCTGTTTATTGTCGCGACTATGGGACGGGATCGAGTCTCGTAAGCGCAAGATTATGCAAATAATTAGCATTGTCGCGGGTAGAGCGCGTTGAAAGTTAAGAATGTGGAGGATGAAAGGAATTTGTCACCTTGCTAGAGAGAAGATCGAGGTCGGGAATGATACTTTTATAATTTGAATGAAGGAAGGATTGGCTTCTATGTTGAGTGTTTGATGAGATTTTAGGCTTTTGTTGAGAGAAAGTGATGACAGTGTGAAAATGAAATGCGATTGGAAAAGTATATAGACTTTTTATAAGAATTTAAGATATCATCAAATATTTATGGTGGATCGCTCCTGTGTGTACAGGAGGGTTTAAGGAGTGTTTTAATGGGCGCGGCCTACTATTTGTACATATTTCGTCTAACTTTCTTTCTACAAACATTCTTTCAAATATATTGTAAAACTGAAAGAACTTAAGAATAAATAAAGGGAACAATAATAAAGTATGTCATACAAATATACCACAATATAAAGAGTGTCGTGTGCGCAAAAAATTTTTAATAACGAACCTTTCTAAGCATTATTTTTATGCAAACATCTCAGAACAACAAAACCAGCAAAAAATTGTACCAGAGGTCAATATGTGTTATGCAATCGGAAAATATGCAAATTACCACTATGGGGGCAGAAAAGTGCAACTTGAGTTCGCATTCCTTCCGTATAATATCTCTAAGTAATTCCACTTGCGAAACGACATGACAAAATGCTTTATCGCTCAAGCATCTTTCATAAGAAGTATCATAATGCAATGTTTAATTTTGAATAAATATGCACTGCCTTTCCCATTATCTGCTTTCGACGAAAAAACGAGAAAAATGTACATGCAATTTGGGAGGAGCCAAGGGGAAAATAACACATTTGCTCGGACATACGTGTTTAAATAGTAACAGACGATTTTTGTAAGCCTACTGTTTCTACTGATTATACCCCGTACAGATGTGGACACGGTATATTCAAGTTGGCAAACTCTCTAATGTGCATATAAGCATAATAATTAAAGAGAAATTACAATTGACTAAATTAAATTAAAAATTTTATCATAAATGAAACTTTTTTTGTACTCCTTTAATATTATAACAGAAATTTCAGAACTATCTCATCTTAGCTTTTCCATACCTTTACCTCTTTCAAAAAATCACATAACCTAAATTAACCCTCTAACAATCCCGATCGCAGAATCAAAGATGAAAATCCCTGCAAACAACCAGCCTTCATCGACAACCTCCTCAGTACCGCGCCGCCTTACGCAGACTCGCTCGGTCAGGAATTTAAAAAACTCCTCTCCTCCGATCCCTCGCGACTTTCCCATAGCCACAATCGCGCAGCGCGTATATATTTACAAAACACGCTCTCTCTCTCTCCCTCTTTCTCTCCAGCATCCCAAAGATGGACGACAATAGGCGACACTTGTCGCGCTCGGTATATATCGACGCTCTCTCAGAGGGATAGAGTAAGAGAGAGAGAGAGAGAGAGAGAGAGAGGGAGAAGAAAAGTCGAGAAAGGAGGAAAGAACCCGCGGCAGCGCGCCATGGTAGGAGGGAACGTTCGCGAGAGCGGAGAGAAAGGGAACGAGTGCAACCTGCCGCGCGCTGGCCCGCCAGTCACTGACCAGACGCACCGTTGAGCACACAGCTCTCCCTGCGCCGCGAGCGCGACTACATTATCAGCCTGGGGCTTTTTTTCTCGGCACGAGAGTGAAAGAGACGATGAGCGCTATCGCGCGCCGATCGGACGATTAGCGATCGCGTGTGTTTTTGTGCAGTGATTGTTATTGTTGTTGTTGTGGTTGGAGATATTGGGAGAAGAGGAAAGGAGATAGAAGGTGAGAGGATCAGGATTGTTGGTGTTTTTGAGTGTGCGAGGTGGATTTGTGGAGCTTTAAGGGGAAAAATTACGTAAGGGCAGGCACGCGGATGTTTGGTGTGCGCGCGGGTTATGTGGGCGCGCAGGGTAAATGACCTGATTACCGAGGCTTCGAGGTTCCCAGTGAGATTGTTCGTTTATTGATGGTTAATGGTCGCTCGAGGTGTAGCGAGATTGTGTGTGAAGTGCTTTTTTGTGTATTTGCCTGTGTTGCTTTTGATAGCGTGAGAACTGAATTCTCATATTTTATAGGTTACTTCAGCTGGCTAGGATCGCATTTGTACTTTAATAGTTATGATTATATTAATACGTTGAGAATTAACTTCAATGAATTTGAAGTAAAGATACAATAACTATAAACAATTTAAAAGGCCATGTTAATAAAAAATAAGTAAATAAAATTAAAAAAGCTTTCTGCAATAATGTAGATAATATTATAATAATTAAAGAAATTGTTTCCTCAACGTTTGGTAACTTGTATAAAACATATAAAATTTGTAGATTAAATTTAACTTTAGTGCTCCACTGCTTTAAAATCTAAAAAATTGTTGATAAATTGTTTAAATATTGTTACAATATTATTTAAATATTGTTACAATATTGTTTAAATATTCCTAAAATATTATTTAAATATTCGTACAATATTGTTTAGATATTCCTGTAATATTGTTTTAATATTCCTAAAATATTGTTTAAATATGCCTAAAATAATGTTTTAATATTCCTAAAATATTGTTTTAATATTTCTACAATATTGTTTTAATATTGCGAAAATATTGTTTATATATTCGTATAATATTATTTAGATATTCCTGTAATATTTTTTTGATATCGCTAAAATATTGTTTAAATATTCCTCAAATATAGTTTAAATATTCCTAAAATATTATTTTAATATTCCTACAATATTGTTTATATATTCGTACAATATTGTTTAAATATCCCTACAATATTATTTTACTATTCCTACAATATTGTTTTAAAATTCATAAAATATTGTTTAAATATTCGTATAATATTGTTTAGATATTCGTACAATATTGTTTTAATATTCCTAAAATATTGTTTTAATATTCCTACAATATTGTTTATATATTCGTACAATATTGTTTAGATATCCCTGCAATATTATTTTAATATTCCTACAATATTGTTTAGATATTCCTACAATATTATTTTAATATTCCTAAAATATTGTTTATATATTCGTACAATATTATTTTAATATTCCTAAAATATTGTTTTAATATTGCTACAACATTGTTTAAATATTCTCTGTTATTAAAAAACAAACTTTCAAATCGCGCATCTATAACCTCAAATCAATGAACCAAATGAAAACATCGGCAGTCAGGTCAGCCTCCGTATATAAATGGGTCATTTACCCTTCGCGCTCGCATCGCCGCGTTTGTATGTGAGGCGCGCTGTGGCCTGGAGACTTGCGAGCAGCATGCGCAGGAGATGCGCAGAGAATTCGCGATGATGTTTGTTTTCCTCGGGAAAGGGGTGATTTAGTGCGGCGGTCGGCGCTCGCGCGGGACAGGAGAGGATGAGCGATGGTTGCTGCCGAGGCTGGAGATGGCCGGCGTTGATATTTCTTGGGTTTATTGAATCGTTTTCGTTGCTCGGATCGTCGCGCTGCTTTTATTTTAAGACCTGCGTCGTGGGAAAGAAGAATCGAAAGGGGACCTGTGTGGATGGTTGATTTGGTTAATTTTTAGGAGGAAATAGTAGTGATTTTGAAGAATTTTTAATTATTCTCATTAATACATTCGATATAAAACTTATGAATGACAGACTAAAATTATATTCAAAGTAGGTTTTCTTCTAGATGGAATGGAATAAAGGAAAATAAATAGTTGTATCGTCTGCAGAAAATAATTCTTGGAACAAACGCATGTTAACATGAAAAAATTATTTTTGCGACTACGCGTTCAATTACGGTAAAGTTAATTAAAATTAAGTTCTGAACAGTTTTTTTTAGCTGTAAAATTATTCGTTACGAGGAAAGTTATAATTCCAGAAAGAACGATCTACTTAAAAACTCAAATAACTCTAACGAGATTAATGTAACATTCCACTATAAAATATTAAGTTTCTTCCGTTTCCACGTGCATATTTGATATTTTTAAAACTGTTTATGAACGTTGTAAATTCAAGTGGATGCCAAACATCATTATTTTTCTATAGACTACAATAAACTTGAGGAATAATAACTGTAAAATACATTTATGCTGAAAAAGAATGTGCTTTCTAGGTGGTTTGGTTACATTTTAAAGTATCCTAGATTTGCCGCTCAAAGCCTTAATATAAGTGTTCTACTTCGGTCTTGTCTTTTACGATTCGTTCATTGCATAGGTATAAAATGTTAGCATTTTTCCGTTTACTGCACCTAATTAAGCTTCGAGTGCAAAATTTTTTTGTAGCCACTTAATGAAAGCAATATTTCTCATACATTCAAATGCATTTTTACACATTGCAAATTACTAATTTAATGATTGCGTCGAGTCATTAATCTTTATTCGCATTTTTTATATATGGTGTTCATGAGGGTTTAAGTTTTTTTTTGTAACGGTGATAACCGCTAATAAACCTTTGATATTACACTTGAAAATTGAAAACATGTTAAAAAATCTATGAAAAAATAACAGAAATTTATAATTAAATAGCTCTCATTTTTTGAGCTAAAATTAGTATTGCAACATTGTAAATTGTATCATATGAAATATGTAAGACAGGATATTTAAATAACTCTTTTAATTAAATATTTTCAAAATGTAGTATGATACATTATCTTATATACATTAAACGTTTCAAATATTTGCTTTATATGAGTATTCTAAGATTATTTAAAAAAATAGTAAACTGAAACTAAAACTATTAAATTTCTTATTAACAATTAAGGCCTTTTTATATTTTGACTAATTAAGTATTGCTACAAAGTTGCGAAATATGAATTCCACCAATAGCACATAATTAGAATACCGGTTATTTACTAACTAAAAAACCTACTAATCAAAACTTCATCCAATTAACACTTTCACTCTTTATCAAACTAAATATTAACCGGATATTTATGTTACCTTAGAAAATTAGTTTAATCAGCAGTTCAGTCACCGCAGAGAAGTTACTTTCTGTTTCTTTTTTGTCTGAAATGATTGGTAAATCATCGAAAGATTAAAAAGTCATTCCTATTTTTTTTTCGATAACTTTATAAACCTTTGAAAGTTATTGAACATAATAGATCTATTGTGATGTCATAACCCACGATTTAGTACTGCGGCGTTACAGCTTGGTAACTTTTTAAATTGAGATATCATCTCTACAATCTAAGATATCAAAAGATTAACACTATGAGAACTAAAAGTTATCCTATTCTTTAAACGTATTTAAGTAACTGGTGCAATATATACTGTTCCGAAGAAATGTAATATACCACACATTTATTAAATTATTCCACACGTACGAAAAGTTGAATTAAATACATTTTCAAACAATTATCAAAACCAAAAAATCTTTGCAAAAACTAAAACTTTCAATGTCCCCTACCCACGCGCCAAAAACAACCCAAACCCGAAAACACCACGAAAACCACAAATCAAAACAACCCAGTCATCGCCCCTACTCACAACGCTCTCATTGTTTCAGATCGCGTGGCAGAGGGCCCAACAGCTGCGGAGTTCATCGGCGCCTGACGTCGGCCCCCCAGCATCGTCTCGTAATCGATTAATTACCACCTCTCCGCGACGGCTTAATTGCAGGCGCGCAACGGGACTCGGTAACGCCGCGCGCAAAAACCCGTGAAATTGAAAGAAAAAAAAAGCAGCGCCGACGCACTCGGGGAGTGATCCGAGTCATCGCGCTGGCAATATTTAGCGCCAAGTGCCGAACGCTCGTCTCACGTTAATTAAACATCGTGTGCGCGTGTGTATGTGTGCTGTGCAGGAAGTTCGAAAGCGATTAATTAAGCGGCGCTCGGAATAGAAGGCGCGCAAAGTAGGCGTATCCTGGACTTGACACTGCAGCGCCAGAAATCAAAGGCTAGAGTATAACGATATAAAAAAGTGTGACAGTGCGACGACTGGGAGAGCAAAGGACGAGGTAACAGGCGGCGATGCCGCAACGGTAGAGTCGCCGCAGAGAAGCGAGACGTCGATAGATCGAGCAGAAAAGGATGGAGCACCAGGCTGCCACGATGGCCGCGGACTCGACGGTCAGGAGCCAGGACTCGAACAACAGCAGCGACTCCAAGGACACGAAGATGTCCAAGGTGTCGGAGAGCACGCGAGCTTCGAAGGATTCATCCAAGCCCGAGAGTTGTTTGGAGTCGAAGCATTCTAAGGAGGTGTTGATTGACTCGAGGAGTAACCGGCATCACCAGCAGGAGCAGCAGAGGAGCAGGCCAGAGCCCAAGGATGACTCTCACATACTCATGTTTACGTCCTGCGGACAGCTGCTGTTGGGTAAGGGATAAGTGATTTTTAGTGATTTTGGTTTGAGAAAGTTGAGGGGTGGGGAGAATGGGGAAAAGTGTGAATGGAGTTAGTTGGTAGAGATAAAAATCAAGATAAGGTATTACTCTAAATTGAATTATTTTGAAATATCTGCTATGTGAAAACGCATTTTAAATTCAGTGGTTAAAAAGCTTAGCTATTAAAATTGTGGTAAATTGGTTTGCTTCAATTGAAAAATGGAGTGAAAGTGTTTTCTAAAACTAATTTATGTTAGAAAAGGTGACGTTTTTCGGGCTCAACCACTCTGGCAATTTCGACAAGAAATTTTCTTAAGCGATTA